>CM060953.1:15922243-16222633 GCA_030765055.1 Mantis religiosa | reverse complement strand
TGGAGTTTCAATGTTATTACTTATTGAGTTTTGGTTAGATCTGCTGTCTTCTGCTATATCAGATAATCTACTTATATATTGATATGAGTAATGAGAGAGATTTCTGGAAATGCTTTCTGGATTTGCAGATTAAAACATAGAAATGGGTAGAAAATGTAACGTGAATGTGAACATCAGAGTTTTTTTTTAATGTTTAGATTGGTTTAATTATTACGTTAAATGACAAAGAGTGGACGATTCTGCTGCCAGTTTGATCCCACAGACGTGCTTTCATGGAGCGATTTTTTTTATTTCATTTTTATTTTGTTTTGCTAAACCTATTTGCAAACAAATAATCACTCACGTGAATTCAGCTGGAAATAAATCTTTGCGGAGAGATTTTTTTAAAAAATCCGTTGTTTATACGGTGGGTATAAGCGAAACCGATATTGGCGCTGAATCATTAGAGTTGGCCGAGTGCAGAATGGAATCAAGCATCACGAGACCGTAATTATTTAACGTTATATTCAGAGAGGCTGTACATTTGAACATAATGGTAGTCACGTCACAAACTGGGACACACTGTTTTAGCAGTTGTATTTCCTCGTAATCCTTTTAATCTGAAACGGAATGCATATTGATCTGTTACAGGAGCATTCGCAACCGAGAGTTCTAAATCCGACAGCTATCCGAATGGTGAGTTCGAATTTTTCTCGAAAGAAAATAGATTATTTTTTTGTATACTTTACTTTACAATGCTCAGAGGATTCATCTGTTGCTTTACTGTTTGTTACTATTATTATTATTTCTGCAAGGCATTTGTTGTTCTTCTTTCCAGTATTAGGTTCTAGTGGGCTTGGCTGACTTGTAATCTGTGTCCAGGTATTTTTCTCACTTCCATGGTACTTGTTGTAAATGCCTGCATATGCTTGCATTCATTCTTATCGTGTTTTGTTTATTTTATAGTACTTTTGCAGTTTGAGTACAGCAAGTATTTTAAGTAATGCCATGAGTAATATACTAAATGTCTAAATTGTGTTTTGTGATATGAGTATTTTCTATAAATGAACATAGCATAACTCTTTTGTTTAATTCTTCTCAATAAACGAAGTGTCTAGAATATTTGAATGAAACAGCATGATAATTTGGCGAATTTAATTTTAGTTTGTACAAATAATACACAGTTCTAAGGACCACAAACAGGATATACCTTAATGTTAAGTAGTATTCTAATGCCCGATTTCACCAACAGATGTTAAGACTTAAGAGTATGTATGACTGAAATTTCATGAAAATCGTGAAAATAATGACTATTTTTATTTTAATTCTATAAAATAATTTAGACATTCCCGAATGTGAAAAATGCATAATTTGCCTCCGAACGCTATTTTTAAATGCTTATTTAAATGTCGGTGGCCTTTAAACTCTGTCAGAGTCACGCCCTCTTTTGCCTACATCCACATTCTTTGTCTGTTTTCCGTTCTTAAATTTTCAATTCATGAAAAGAAAAATAAGGCTTTTAGACAAAATAGTTCCTAAAATGTTGCCAATATATCAGAGGCTGGCTTCTACAACATTACTAGAGATGTGCAAAACAGGAAAAACACAGAATGCAAATGAATCTTTGCATCATGTCATATGGAATAAGTGCCCAAAGGAAGTTTTCATATCAAAACAAAAATTGGATCTTGCTGTTATTAAAAGCATCAGTGAGTTTCACATGGGTAGTATTAAGTCATTGGAGCTGCAGCAAAATATCAGAGGTGAAAGTGTAGTAGACTCAGCAAGGAAAACTTGAGTGCAGCGAGATCAGACTGGTATCCTACAAAGCAAGAAGCGAAGTTGTGCAGAAGAAAAGCAACATCTAAAGAAGAAAAAGGTGGAAAAAGCAGCAACAGAGGAGAGGAAAAAGAAATCTGAGGGTACAACCTATCAGCCTGGTGGATTTTAATGTGAGTTATGCAATCAAATCTTTAATCGCTGTTTTCTCAATGTTCATATTTTCAGCATTTTTCTTCCTGTAAAATGCTCCTTGCGATGCAGTTTTTGTACTACATTCATAAAATTTCCTACACAGGTTCAGAATATCACGAGGAATGGAAATTGCCCTAGGTTTTATTGTGAAATGTATATAAGCATATATTTTTAATTTTCAAACACAAAACTTACAGTTTTTAGACAAAAAAAGAATATTTGTAAATTAAAAAATTGTTGTGACCTAAACTAAAGGAGACACAGAAAAACCCAGAGCAATTTCAAAAAGTATGTGTATTATGAACATAGGGTTAAAATATTAGACCAAAATTCAAAATATTTTGTCGCAAGGGACTTTTTAGTGACGTAACAAACAACATACAAAATTTATCATAATTTCTAAACTGCTGGAAAAAAATGGTTTAAATTTAGGTTTTAACATGCCTACATTATACTACACCTATGGTGTAAATTTCAAAAAACTTGCATTATTAGTTCAGAATTTGAAAATTTCAGTCATACATACCCTTAACACGAAATTAGAAATAGTTAAAACAAAAATTGCATTTCACCAACAAGTGTTAGCGTAACTCTCGTGTTAAATCTCATGTTAAACTAGCACGCCGAATTTCTAATGTTAAGTCCTTAACAATTGTAAATAGTCAATGTGGCGAGCATGAACTCAGCGGTTGATGTCGATTTGCTATATTTAAGACGTCTAAATGGCATTCGTAATAGAGAACGGCCTATGAGGAGAAATGATTTTGAGGAACTATACGAAGAAAATTGTTTTACGGAGGTATAGACTGTAGAAACATGTTGCTATGAAGGTTACTGCGGAAGTACAAGAGAGGTTAGAACATGCATCGAAAGGAATATGCCGATCTCGCCTTTGCTTCAAGTATCAATAACCTTGCGATTTTATAATTCACTGAATTATGTGGATAATACACTGTCCACCTCCCGTCTTGAAACGTTCAGGTCACTCGTCACTTGTCCTTCTTCGCTCCTCGTTTTAAATTTACGTAATACTGAGTTAGAACATACATCGAAAGGAATATGCCGATCTCGCCTTTGCTTCACGTATTAATAACTTTGTGATTTTATAATTCACTGAATTATGTCGACAATACACTGTCCACCTCCCGTCTTGAAACGTTCAAGTCACTTGTCACTTGTCCTTCTTCGCTCCTCGTTTTAAATTTACATAATACTGAGTTAGAACATGCATCGAAAGGAATATGACTATCTCGCCTTTGTTTCAAGTATCAATAACCTTGCGATTTTATAATTCACTGAATTATGTGGATAATACATTGTTCACCTCCCGTCTTAAAACGTTTAAGGCACTTGTCCTACGCACCTCGTTTTAAATGTACGTAATACTGAGTTAGAACATGCATCGAAAGGAATATGGCAATCTCGCCTTTGCTTCAAGTATTAGTAACCTTGCGATTTTATAATTCACTGAATTATGTGGATAATACATTGCTCACCTCCCGTCTTGAAACGTTTAAGGCACTTGTGCTCGCACCTCGTTTTAAATTTACGTAATACTGAGTTAGAACATGCATCGAAAGGAATATGACGATCTCGCCTTTGCTTCAAGTATTAATAACTTTGCGATTTTATAATTCACTGAATTATGTGGATAATACATTGTTTACCTCCCGTCTTGAAACGTTCAAGTCACTTGTTCTTCGCACCTCTTTTTAAATTTAAGTAATACTGACAAGTTGTTTGGTGCTTGTAGTAGTGACACATGCATTTGAATTAAATTCGTTTCCAATATTTTCCCCGCGACATCTTTCTCGTTTACATTCACTGCATCCGTCCTCTTATTTTCCACGATATCCTTTACACTCCGTCACCATTTCAATTAACAATTCTTTCTCGTCGATGAGAAATTTGTCTCAGGGCTTTATTTATGATTTTGTTCATCCGCAATTTGTGCAGACGAAAATAAAAACAAAAACGCATCGGAGAACGTTCAGAAAATCATCCATAGCCTTCTATAGCTGTGATATTTACAAGTTTCTTGGCGTTAACACAGGTTTGTTAACATTTTAGGAAAATAGGTTGGTGAAATGCAAGAAATTTAACATTAGTTTTAGCGCTGTGACAATTGTTACGTTACATTTGTTAACGTCGAATTTAACATCTGTTGGTGAAATCGGGCATAAGTCTGCAAATTCTTTCTCTACCAATTCTACCACACAACATAACAATACTAACAACACGAGACGGGGAATGTCAGCGGAAATCGACACAACCTTCAACACAACTTACAACAAGGTTAGTACGTAATATAGATAATAATATAATAATAAAAGGATCATTGAGGATATATAGGTAAATAAAGACAGTGTGGGGGAGGAAGAAGTACATAGATGTGTGTAATAAGTCAGGGCGAGAAGGATTTGCCTGGGCAAGGACAGGAGTTAGAAATTTGTAAGGTATTAGATATGAAAAGGATACAGGGAAATGTCCAATGTGTGGAGAAGAGGATACAGATTGGCATAGTATACTTTATTGTAAACAAACAAAGATATGGAAAAAAAATTGGCAACAAAAGTGGGACAGTTTTGGGATGGGGGAGGTATTAAAAACAGGGGCGGCTTCTCAATGGGTTAGCATGTTTGCGCTACAACCCAAATGCTGGGTCTACCTTTAATGCAAGGGCATGTTCCATTTGGAGTTCAGTTCGACCTTGTCTAGTGCAGTGGCCCTCGGCGCGCTGTATTGTTTACAGGTGCCAAGTAGTTCACTCTCAGTTGCAAACCACTGGTATACAATGGGGAGGTATAGGCCAGGATGAACCTTAGGTGTGCCGAGGCAAGTAGGGGTGAAGGACGGGGCTTATGGCTGCATAAGGTTGGTTAACCTAGCAGCCAGAGAATAGTGAATGCCAAGCCTTCTCCTTCTATTTTCAGCGCCACCTATTATACTCATATTAAATGTTCGCATCGGTCAAATATTACCACAGATTACTATTACCTACCAGAGCATAGCCACATGTTTAGTGCCGTGTTTTGTTAGCTGTGTCGTGCTTTGAGTAGTGAATAAGAGTGACTTATTTAAATACAAGTATATTGTTTTATATAAGGAGAAACAATGAATTCCATAAAGTGTCTATTAGTACATCCTTTTTAAAAATGAGCTTAGAAGAAATAACCCAAAATGAGCGACTTGGAAGTCCCACGCCAAATATAAAAATCACATAGGTAGTCAAAACAAAAATAAGAAATTTGAACAGGAACTTTAACAACAATGTATATGAGAAATATAATTTGATGTGTGGTTGTAATATTAAAAATAGCCTGTTTTGCTTTCCTTGCGTTCTCTTTGGCGGTGAATATCCGTGGACAAAACATGGCGTGAATGCTTTGCAGCATCTTCATGATCGCGCTAAAAACACGTAACTCTAAAACTGCACATGAAAAACACAGTTTTACTATGCTTGGCAATGTAAATATAGCGAAGCAGATGAAATGTGTAGTGTTTAACGCCCGCTTTTACTACATACGGCACCGCAGGCGATGACACTAGTAATACATGAGATGAAGATGGAGCACTGGTGGAATGAGATGGCGGGGGAAACCGGAGACCCCGGAGAAGTCCACCACAAATCTCACTTTGCAAAGCAGATGGACAGTGCATATCGGAGAACAATTGAAGAACACAGACAGAGAGTGGCTCAAAATAGGTATGTTTTAAACATTATTGTTAAATGCATTAGGTTTTGTGGAGCCTTTGAGTTAGCTCTACCAGGACACGATGATTCAGCTACGTCAAGCAATCCTGGTATTTTTCGAGGACTGATAAACTTCAGTGCAGAACTAGACTGTGTTCTGAAAAACCTATCTGGAGAATGCTGCAGTGTTTAAGGGGACCTCCAAGACAATCCAGAACGATATCTTGAAATGTACACTTGAAGTCTGCCGTGAAGATGTATCAAGTCCATTTTTAGCTGCATAAATAGAAGAGTGTTATGCTCTAGAGTGTTTCTGAAATACGCATGTTGTGTTATACGCTGTGAATTACCGTTAACTTGTGTATACAGCAGTCTATAGTGGTAGGCTTAAACAACCGTTTGTTACTTTAAAAAATTGCATGGATAAATTTGTGAACCACCGATTTTCAGAGCCACCAGCCGCCCCTGATTAATAATAAAGAAAATGTTATTGGTTAAAGGAAAAAATAATGTAAGAAATATAGGTGAATACCTGGGGAAAGTTAGAGAGAAATAGTTAAGATTGATGAAGAATAAATAACAATTGAGGGCTGAAAAACTAGAACGAGGGATACAAGGGAGAGGAGGGTCATCAATACACGTAAAACCAGGGCTTATGTGTATTGCGACCGAGACTCGAGGCAAGCAGGTAGGAAGGGTATGTTAGATGTGAATAAGTAAGTTTGTTATTGTGTGAAAGAAATGTTACAGATGTCAATGTATCAATAAAATTGTATGTAAAAGAAAGATGAGAAATAAATACAAATATTAACTAATATATCTTATATTTGAGTTTGATTTATGAGTCACTATGTTTACACTCTTCACTTACTTGTTGTTGTATAATTGAAACGTTTTCAAGATCATTCGATCTCATCCTCAGCTGTTTGGTGATTAAATGAACCTTCCTCTTCTTCCTTAGAAGTGATACATCACCTACAGAAGGACAACATACCGGAAAATCACATACTAGTTTCTTTTGACGTTAAGGCACTTTTTACAAGCATTCCAGTAGAAAAAATACCTACATTCCTCAAAAAATGGCTAACCCAGACTACAACGGACCGCAGAGAAATAGATGACATTATCAATCTTACAGATTTATGCATAAGGAATAATTACTTCATGTTTAACCAAAAGTTCTACAGACAATCAAAAGGATTAGCTATGGGGAGCCCACTTTCGCCTATTTTAGCAGACCTATACATGAGCTATTTTGAAACACACATAGTAAAGGCCTTCCCACAGAGTTATAAATTTTAGCAGAGATATGTTGATGATGTTTTTGCTATCATTCCGGAAAAACTTAGAGAAGATTCTCTAAAATTACTAAACCTGCAAGATAATCACATCCAATTTACTATGGAAGTAGAAAGAGACACAACCCTACCCTTTTTGGACCTCAAGATAACTAGAAATCGTCATGGTGTAGATTTTGGAATATACAGGAAGCCCACACACATAGATAATTACATAAAGAAAAATGAATACAACCCAGTTTCACATCAACTAGCTGCCTTTAGAAGTCTAATTCACCGGCTATACAACGTCCCACTGAGTAAGGATGAATTTTTGAAAGAACAACAACACATAAAAGACATAGCGGTATTAAATGGAATCAACCCAGCCATCATAAGGAACATGATGAAGAGAAAAGAAAAACTGAAGATAATATAAAAAAATACCACTCTCACACCACTTAATAACACAAATTGGCAATATAGAAAATTCACCTACCATCCATGGGCTTTTAGAAAATTTGAACGAATCTTCAAAAGACTAAACTTAAAACTAGCACCCCAAAACAAATTCAGTCTGAGGAACCTGCTAAATAAACCAATGAAAAATACAATCCCCAACAATTTGAAAACAGAAATTTATCAGATTAATTGTGAAGCTTGTGAAAAAAGCTACATAGAAAAAACTAAGAGAAACTTGTTAACCAGGCAAAAAGAACACCAGAGGAACATTAAGTTGAAACAAACAGAAAAATCTGCAGTTTCACACCATTTTTGGACAGAAAACCACAACATTGGCCACAACATTAACTGTTAAAATCTGTAAGTACACCCATAGAATTGGATATTTGGGGAAAAGTATTCATAAACAAAAACCGTGATAAAGTTATAAATTTTGAAATCCCGGCATTAAATGAAGTATTAAAACTTAGTGCCCCTAACACCAGATGGCAGAGTGATCGGAGCTCCGTAGTAGTGGAAGAAAAGGAAGGTTCATTTAGTCACTAAACAGCTGAGGATGAGATCGAATGATCTTGAAAACGTTTCAATTATACAACAAGTAAGTGAAGTTGAGTGTAAACATAGTGACTCATAAATTAAACTTAAATATGAAGAATACTTCACTGTTAATAAAGCTTCTGCAAAACTATAGTAACATAAAATTTAGAAATAGACATAAAAATGTAATAAAGTACAAAAGAATATACAGTGCGATCCATATAAACCTGAACCACTTTAACAGGCCACAACTTCCCTTTGAAAGATCGTAGAATGTAGAAATTTCTTTGGTGATCTCAGTGGCTATAGAAGAATTTGTCAACACTGACAATTTTTAAAAGTTGACAGTCATAAATATGTATTCATAGCAGCAACATGCAGTACGAAGGGTGTCTTAAAGTTTTAATTATCACACGGTAGACTTTATCCTAGAGTGATGAAAATTTTTCAGTGCCATCATTGATCACTCGGGACATAATGGTGATAGTTCCAGTGATTTGAGTCATTTGTATTTTTTTAGTGAGTGCCAGAAGTGACTGAGGTGTAAGTTGAAGAAAATTGAGGCTCGTAGTGTCATCAACTTCCTCCATTTGAAGGGCTAACCTGCCCGGGACATCCATGATGAGATGACGGCTGTTTATGGAAATGATTGCCCATCGTATGACACTATTGTGAGGTGGAAAAGGAATTTTCAAACTGGTCACATGTCCCTGACAGATGAGCCAAGAGCTGGTAGACCGTCAGCTGTCACAGTGAAGAAAGTGTAGTGTTTAATACTGGAAGACAGACGAGCAACGATCCAAATGATCATGAATGAGACACATCTTAGTTATGGTAGTGTGTGGACGAACTGCACATGTCTAAGGTGTCTGTACGGTGGGTTCCACGTTTGCTAACCCCTTTCCGAAAGCAAACACGGCGTGAACTTTCGAGACAGATGTTGATGCTGTTGAGAAAGGATGGAGATGATTTTGTATCGTCTGGTAACCATGGATAAATCTTGGATCTATCAGTAGATCCAGAGACAAAAACCACAAGCATGGAATGGAAACTTTCCGATTCCCCTCTCCCAAAGAGGCAAAGGTACAAAAGTCAGCTGGGGAAGCCATGCTTTCAGTTTTCTGGGACTGTCGTGGAGTTCATCCTTACAGATTATCTTGCCAAGGGTCAAACCATTACTGGCAGATATAACTGCAATATTCTGGACAAGTTACGAGCAGCTCTGATTAAGGAACGACGCGGTATGCTCTCCAAAGTTGTTCGTCTTCTGTCTGACAATGCACCAGCTCATTCATCTCAAATTGTAGTTGACAAAACAAGTGAATGTGGCTTTGAAAGCTTACAGCATCCTACTTATACGCCCGATCTCACACCAAGTGACTTTTTCTTGCTCCCGGAAACGAAGAACCTGTGTGTGGTCGCCGATTTGACAATAAATGAGGTCATTAAGGAAGGCGAAGAGTGGTTTAAAGCGAATTTGGCAGACTTCTACAATCAAGGTATTCAGAAGCACACTTTTTAAAGGGTGATAATTAAAATTTACAGCATCCCCTTGTAATCACTACGAGAGTGTGTTTATATTTTGAAAACTTATTGGAAGACAAATTCCTTGGTAACAACACAACGGGAATTTGAAAGAGAATTTAATGTACGCGATGTTCCGATGTTTATCGCTCGTAAGAAAGCTGGAGACAACTGGTATACTCATTAGTGAGAGTGGAAAACATAGACCGTCATCTGTTACAGATGTTCGCAGAAGGCTATTGAATTCTCCAAACAAATCGTTGTGTCGATTGAGTCAGGAATCAGGGTATTCATATGGAACATGTCAAAGAGCTGCGACCTTACAGAGTGTATATGGTGCAACAAATGAAAGAAGCAGATTATGATAGACGAATCAGTTACTGTCGATGGTTTTAGGGCACTCTTATTCCACGTCCAGACATTCTCTCCGTAACGTGGTTTATAGTTGAGGCATGGTTTCATCTGTCACGCTACATAAACACACAAAACAACATATATTGGGCTGCTGTAAACCCCCATGTGATCCACGAGACCCCACTGCATGCTGGTGAGCGGTGTCAGCTTCCAGGATCGTTGGTCCCATTTTCTTTGATACGACTGCAGACACTGAAGTTTAATGAGTATCTTCAAGACATTTGTAGAGTAGCTGTATGATACTGAACTGAGAGAAGGTTATTTCCAGCAAGATGGAGCAACGTGCCACACATCTAATGACACCATAGAACTTGTAACCATTTTCTTTGATACGACTGTAGACACTGAAGTTTATATGGGTATCTTCAAGACATTTGTGGAGCAGCTGTATGATACTGAACTGAGAGAAGGTTATTTCCAGCAAAATGGAGCAACGTGCCATACATCTAATGACACCATAGAACTTGTAACCATTTTCTTTGATACGACTGTAGACACTGAAGTTTATATGGGTATCTTCAAGACATTTGTGGAGCAGCTGGATGATACTGAATTGAGAAAAGAGTATTTCCAGCAAGATGGAGCAACGTGCCCTACATCTAATGACACCATAGAACTTGTAACCATTTTCTTTGATACGACTTTAGACACTGAAGTTTATATAGGTATCTTCAAGACATTTGTGGAGCAGCTGTATGATACTGAACTGAGAGAAGGTTATTTCCAGCAAGATGGAGCAACGTGCCATACAGCTAATGACACCATAGAACTTTTAACCAGTTTCTTTGACACGACTGTAGACACTTAAGTTTATATGGTTATCTTCAAGACATTTGTGGAGTAGCTGGATGATACTGAATTGAGAGAAGGTTATTTCCAGCAAGATGGAGCAACGTGCCATACATCTAATAACACCACGGAACTTGTAACCAGTTTCATTGATAATCGAATAGTCTCAAGACCTCTGTGGCTCCTCACATCCCCTGCCCTAACCTCACCGGATTTTTTCTTGTGGGGATATCTAAAAAATAGAATGTACAAGAATAGGCCACGGACAATTGATGTTCTCAAGGAATCCATTCGAACGAAATAAATAACATTGGTGAGGATAGCCTCCCCCGATAGCGTGGATGATAGCATGCCTGCCTCACGTTGAAAAAGTCCCGAGTTCGAATCTCGGTAAGGCTGAGTTACCTTGATAAGGTTTTTTTTCCCTTATCCTTCAAGTCGAATGTCAGAGAACTCTAGGCTCCATGGACCCTGGACTCATTTGAGCATCATTTCACTCAATTTATTCACAACCCGGTATGACTTAACGTTAGAGGGCGTAAGTTAAAAAAGATGGGGAGGATACTCTCCGTAAACCTTCAGAGAATATGGCGAGACGAGTACAAACATGTATAGATGCTGGTGGAGGATACTTCCAACATTTTCTCTGAGATGTAAATAGTGTAATGTAATCTACTAATTGTGTCTTACATTCTATCAAAGTTGTACGTGTGTCCTATTATTGGCTCCAAAGTTATGGCATATTGAAATGGTTCAGGTTTATATGGATCGCACTGTATAATAAGGTATTTAAAATTGAATTATGAATATTTAACACATTATTATTAAATTAAATAATTTAGGGAATTGGGAAATTAAGTCAAAATGAATTAATTTCACTTTATGAAATTTATTACTCCACACAACTGCACATTGTTATTTGAAATTGATATTCACAAATTTAATGTTCACAGTTTTCATAGCGTTTCTATGTTTGTAATGCGATGTTGTTTTTTTTTATCGTGCGTATGTTTTGTTAAATTACAGTACAACATACGGGAGCGCTGATAGGAGGGGCAAGCTTAAGGTTAGCTGGAGTCTGCAGTACGGCCCGCCTTCATACGCCTTTAATTTTTGCGAAGAATATATTCATGATATTTTGTATCAGACTGCATAGTGGCCTTCTACGATGGCTGTTCAATAAAGGATGATAACAATTTTTTTTGACAACATACCTTTACTCATTCTCATAATTTTGATGGTCCTTCTCAAAATAGTCTCCCCTGAATGCAATGCACTTGTCCCAGCGTTTCTGCCAGTCTTCAAAGACATGCTGGAAACCATTTTTAAGAAATCCTTCAGAATCGCCTCCGCAGCTTTCACCACTGCTTCTGATGATGGATAATGTCTCCCACGAAGGCATTTTGTCAAGTTAGGGAATAGAAAAAAGTCACATGGGGCTAAATCCGGACTATAGGGAGGTTGAGGGATGCACTTCACACTGAGTTTTACAAGATATTCAGCAACAACATTGGCAATATGCGGCCGCACATTATCGTGGTGCAGCATCCAGCCTGCTTCACGGAAATGTGATCTTTGCGCCTGATATGGACTTGCAATGTTTTCAGAACATCCCTGTGGTATTGTCTAGTAACTGATGTGTGTGCAGGTACAGCATGCTGATAAACCATTCCATGAATATCAAAGAATGAGATGACTATAACTTTCACAGCAGAAGCAACCACTTTTCCTTTTTGCGAGGTTGGTGATAAAGGAGATTTCCACACTGAGCTTTGCTGTTTTCTCTCAGGATCAAAATTATGAAGTAACGTTTCATCAGCAGTGATTACGTTTGAAAGAAGCTCCGGATCTTCCTCTAACATCAACTTTAACTGCATGCGAATGTTCTTTTGTTCGGGAATCGACAGTCTTGGAACCCATTGCGCACAAACACGTCTCATGTGTAATGTTTCTGTCACCAACGTGTGGGGGGCACCCAATGAAATGTTCAGTATTTCAGAAAGTGATCTTAAAGTGATTCGTCGATCCTCTCTCACAATGACAGCAGCAGTGTTGATGTCTTCTTTCGTAAGAGCAGTCAGAGGAGCACCGGGTCCACCGCTCACCTCGGTAGCGTAGATGGTAGCGTGTCTGCCTCACGTTCAAGAGTTCCCGAGTTCGAATCTCGGTCGGGTTGAGCTACCTGGATAAGGTTTTTTCCAGGGGTTTCCCTTATCCTTAAAGACAAATTTCGGGTAGCTCTAAGCTCCATGGACCCTGGACACATTTGAGCATATTTTCAACCATCTCATTCACCGTCCGATATGACATCGTTGGAGAACGTAAAATTAAAGATAAAATAAATAAAACAAAGGAAAAAAGAAAAGAAACGGGTCCACCTTCCTTTGAAATTGTCTCCCCTCTTTAAACATTTTAATTCACCTTCGAGGTGTGCTGTAGGGAATAAAGGACTTTCCATAGGCCTCCTGTAACATTGTATAGACCTCAACTGAAGATTTGTTTGAGAGGAAGGCAGAATTTCAAAGCCGCATATTGTTCCTCGCGTGTTATTTCTATTGTAGCGCTAGGCGATACTGAATATTACTGAACTTCTTTGGTCCTCACAGGTGGGAACCAGGAGTACCAACAATGAAACTACTACGACGTGTTTGTGTCACATTAAGCTAACAGAATGTAATAAGATTGAATTTTATTACGAAAAATTATGACCGTAAAAAATTATGACCATTCTTTACTTAACAGCTTTTGATTTATGTCTAGTTATACATACTTTGATAGAAAAACGATTACTATAATAATACTGTAGTACTTCAATACGAAAGTGTCTCCTATAGGACCTAATAATTAAACGGCACTTATAAAATTGTGTCTTAAATCCTAGATGTAGTAGTTTTAGTAGAGTAAACTGTGTTTACACTTAGTCTGACATGAACAACTTTTAACGAAGCGCTCTGCATGTGTTAGATAAATCCATCTGTTTGTTGAAGTTTGTCGTCATGTTTCCGACATTGACAGTCCATATCGACAATCGTAATTCGTTTTTCTATGAAACCAGACGCGGAATTACAAGTAAAAACAGCACCTAATCCTAGAAAAAGCTGGTAGGCGGGAGGGTTTTAATCCGTGAGGGAGGAAGTTAGTAAGTACGCTCGGGTAATAATCTTCACAGTGTGTCGATAGCTACAACAAAGCTGGGGGCCGATAAAACAAAACAAAAAAAGGCAGGGGTTGGGGAGAAAGCTGGAATTCAATCGGACACAAATGCGGGGAATGTGCCGGGCACTTTACAGCATGGTGATCTTCGTCAGGCTTTTACAATAAACGTATCGGGCCGAGGTGAAGTCTGAGGTTTGATAGCCCTTTGCGAATCACGCGGGAGAACGGAATTCGATTCCCTCTGCCAAAGCTTAACGCTGCCTCTGTTATTATTAGTCTGCACGCTGTTATTAAAATTCCGCGATTGAAACGCGTGCCTCGTGGCCACACAACACAAAAACAGTTACACATACATTTTTACAAATAGGAGAGTAGAGCAAATACCTTAAAACTTTAACGTTACATTAGTTCAACTTTCACATTTCATATTTACAATATATAACATAAATTCCTTCCTACCTAATCTATAGACCCAAACACCCACTAGATCACCTTGTTTTGTTTTATTCTTCTTTAATACCGCCATTCTGCTCTTCTCAACTTTTCCCAAAATGTTCAACAGTCATTTAAATCCTTTTGCAGATGTTTCAGTCGAAAATTTTGATTGCAATAACATCATCAGGTAACTTTTCCATTTTATTTCCCACATATATTCTCTTCAGACTTAACCCATCACTTTCTAACAAACAACTTAATACTCCATCTAGCTCAGGGTAAATAATGAAAAATTCACCCGCATCTGCCTCACGCCTCAAGTTTGGACCTCAGTCGGTCTGACCGTCTTCCAGGGCTTTCATTCATCGTCCGATATGACTTAACGTTGGAGGTTTTCCCTTATTCTGAAAGATGAATGTCTGGTAACACTAAGCTCTATGCACCCTGTACTCATTTGAACATCATTTCATTCATCGTCCGACATGACTTAACGTTGGAGGTTTTCTCGTCTTCTGAAAGATGAATGTCTGGTAACTCTAAGCTCTGTGTGCCCTGTACTCTTTTGAACATCCTTTCATTCATCGTCCAATATGACTTAACGTTGGAAGTTTTCCCTTATCCTGAGAGACGAATGTCTGTTAACTCTAAGCTCTATGTACCCAGTACTCATTAGAACATCATTTCATTCATCGTCCGATATGACTTAACGTTGGAGGTTTTCCTGTATCCTGAAAGATGAATGTCTGGTAACTCTAAGATTTTTGTACGCTGTACTTATTTGAACATCATTTCATTCATCGTCCGATATGATTTAACATTGGAGGTTTTCTCTTATCCTGAAAGATGAATGTCTGGTAACTCTAAGCTCTCTGTACTCTGTACTCATTTGTACATCATTTCATTCATCGTCTGATATGACTTAACGTTGGAGGTTTTCCCTTATCCTGAAAGATGAATGTCTGGCAACTCTAAGCTCTATGTACCCTGTACTCATTTAAACATCATTTCAATCATTGGCCGAAGTGACAACGTTGGAAGACGTACATATGTCCGTTTCATTTGTAATAAATTTATGTGAAACACACGGGAAAGTAATCAAATATTTTAGCGCCATTTTATGTTAATTATTTTTAAAACTCTCTATGATAGAATTGAGTTGGGAAATTTATTTGAAAAGTTTACGTTTTCTAAAGTTATTTAGGTGGCAAGAACTACTTAATGGATATTCATAAAAACTGATTATTTCATTATGTTCTCTAGTCAAATTGATTTGAGTATGGTCTCATACTTTCAATATAATGGCAGGCAATTAAACTGCTGGAGTAAATGGGACAAATTACTACACTATTACCTCGTAAAACATTTGAAAGTAGCTGACAAACTTAAAGCAAAATTCATTTGTTTTTTAATCTAGTCTCTGCGCCTTCATATTTTTAGTTATAGTTTGCAACAATTAGAGGTCGACCACACTGTTAGGCTAAGTACACGACTAGTGTAGAGCGATACCCTTCCGGTTTATTGTTGCACTATAGTTTTTCCCCTCATTCACAGCAATGAGCCTTTAATTATTTCCATTTAAAGTTTTCTAGTGACTGGTCGACCACATGAATGAGTGACAGGCTGACTAGCTAGAATGTCGAAGCAGCGCGGTTCAATCGTTTTCCTGAGCTATTGCCCATTAAATACCCATCCCAACAAGAGCACACGCTGAAAAAGGACCAACGAAATGTAATTAAAATACCCATAATGTGCGGAGCTACACATCGCGGTTCACTTCACAATAAAGCCCACAGAATTTTCCAAACATGTTTGCACTGTGATTCACTGCATGTATTATTGACTTTGGCCGTGCGTACGCTAACAGACTTCTCCAGACACAATAAACAAAAGCCTGTGCGTACTCCTAGGAAATTTGGACCTCTAGGTCTGTCATCGCACGGAAAAGGGAGAGTGCTAGAACACCAAATTCAGGAATGTGTACATAAATATTCACGAAAATGCATAATGCAAAGGCCGTCCAGAAAGTAAGTTCTGTTTCAATGTGTCTCCCCTGCTGCGCTGCGATCGCAGTTCCGCACAAGCGCGGTAGATGCTCTGTATCAAGGAGAAGAAACGTGCGCCATTGTGAGATCTCTGTCAGCCATGTACGCTTTGTTGTGCTTGTTTACAATGTCGGTGTTGATTGAAAATGCCGCTGCTTGTGAAATCAGATCTGTAATTCGTTTTCTGAAAGCTAGGAAAGTAAAACCAATTGAAATTTATGGGCAAATTTGCGATGTCAAAAGGTGTTGTGCTTCTTCACGACAACACACGACCACACACTGCAAATGCGACGAAAAACATCCTACAGGGATTTGGCTGGGACGTGTTTGACCACCGCCCGTTTAGCTCTGACCTCGCTCCAAGCGATTTTTAACTGTTTCTGCATCTCAAATCTTTCCTTGGCGGTCGACAATTCAACAGTGATGAAGAGCTGAAAGAAAATGTTTCTAGCTGGTTGAAGACACAGGCGGCAAACTTCTATGAAGATGGTATACAAAAACTTGTGCCTCGCTATGAAAAATGCGTGCACAATTTTGGCAGTTATGTGGAAAAGTACTTTCAGAATTGTAGAATTTTATGCAATAAATAGTTTTTCTGTATCTGTACACAATTTAATTTTATTACCAAACAGAGCTTACTTTCTGGACTTACCTCTTATATAGCACCAAATATGGAATTGCAGATATATAACAATATTATAAATAAAGTAAAACAATTGGTAACCAACGTCACTTATCCGTTTAAACTTGTCGAATTCTCCGGAGCCGGTTTCGTAGTGTTTGCATCGCATCCTCAGCTGACAGCTTGAGTAACATTTTGGTCACTACCCGTAAGCGACAGATATCTCGCTACCGTGCTGTCATCCACTGTAGAAAAACAAACTTATTTACTGCATCTGTTGGCAGTAATTCAGAATTCATCGCGGGATTTTTAATTTTCGAAATGTATATTTTCTTCATAACTATCAAATCTATCGATCCATTCAGTTGTTTTAACTGTTTAACTTCCGGATTTATTTCATGATTAAAAGACCAAAAGGGCTCTGGTATCGCCGACTTATATTTAAAATTTCTGTTTATATTTAAAACTAGTTGACCCGGGAAATTTCCTACTGGCAAAAGTTGTCTGAACTTCTCTGTATACGAGGGCTGTTGAATCAAGAATGATCATAAGTTCTTTACGGTCATAATTTTTCGCACTAAAATCCAATCTTATTATATTCTGTTAGTTTAATGTGAAACAAACACGCCGTAGTAGTTTCATTGTTGGTACTCCTGGTTCCCGCCTGTGAGAACCAGGTAAGTTCAGACATGTTCAGTATCGCCTACCGCTGTAATGGAGGTAACACGTGAGGAACAATATGCGGCTTTGAAATTCTGCTTTCGTCTCAACAAATCTTCAGTTGAGGCCTATACAATGTTACAGGAGGCCCATCGAGAGTCTGTTCTTCCCTACAGTACAGCACGAAGGTGGTTTAAAATGTTTAAAGAGGGGAGACAATCAATTTCAAGGGAAGGTGAACCCGGTGCTCCAGTTACTGCTCTTACGGAAGAAAACATCAACATTGCTGCTGCCATTGTGAGAGGGGATCGACGAATTACCTTAAGATCACTTTCTGAAGTACTGAACATTTCATTGGTTGCCACCCACACGTTGGTGACAGAAACATTACACATGAAACGTGTTTGTGCGCAATGGATTCCAAGACTGTTGATTCCTGAACAAAAGGACATTCGCATGCAGTTAAAGTTGATGTTAGAAGAAAATACGGAGTTGCTTTCAAAAGCAATCACTGCTGATGAAACTTGGCTACATCATTTTGATCCTGAGAGCAAACAGCAAAGCTCAGTGTGGAAATCTCCTTCAATACCATCCGCCCAAAAAGCAAAAGTGGTTGCTTCTGCTGGGAAAGTTATGGTGTTCTAATTCTTTGATATTCATGGAATGGTTTATGAGCAAGTTGTACCTGCACACACATCAGTAACTGGGTAATACCAGAGGGATGTCCTGAAAACATTGCAAGTCCACATCAGGCGGAAAAGACCACATTTCCGTGAAGCAGGCTGGATGCTGCACCATGATAATGCGCGGTCGCATATTGCCAATGTTGTTGCTGAATATCTTGCAAAAATAAACAAAGTGTATCGCTCACCCTACCTATAGTCCGTATTTAACCCCCGTGTGACTCTTTTTAATTCCCTAACTTGAAGAAACGCCTTCATCAGCAGCAGTGGTGAAGGCTGCGGAGGCGATTTTGAAGGATCTCTCAAAAGTTGTTTCCAGCATGTCTTTGAAGCCTGGCAGAAAAGCTGGGACAAGTGCATCGCATTCAGGAGAGACTATTTTGAGAAGGACCATCAAAATTATGAGGATGAGTAAGGGTAAGTTGTCAAAAAAACAAAGTTGTGATCATTTTTTATTTATCAGCTCTAGTATTTAGGGAACGATAAAGCAAGTAAATCCAGATGAAGGTAAATTTGACCAAATTTAATTTGCCTTTCACTCTTAATTTGATGTGAGAAGCCTCTAATCGCAGTGCTGAAGCTGTATATTTAAGGCAGACCATGTTCTGTGTTAGCTATTAATGAGGTAACGGGTTGACATTTGGTACTAATGTAATTTAATTAAGCTCTGTCTTCATGTCGGTATACAAAATGCATGACTGCCCCCTCCTGTGGTAGCTATATCGGCCAGCTAAGTGGCCATTACACACAGAAGGCAGTTTCACTCCCAATAGGTTCATACACATTGCACGCATTCGCTTCTCCATTATGCTCCACATGACAGCATTATGTACAGAAGGCCTGTGCCCTATCACCTTGCCATACATTCTCACGAAACTTGACCTTAACTATTTCATATACCAACAGTTTACTCCCAAACGTACGTTCTTTTGTTCTGCACTCCAATCTGTGTTTATCACAATGAGGCATAAACTACGAGGCCTGCTTTTTAAGTCAGCACCGTTTTGGAATTAAAAAAAGACGTGCACAGATATCGCAATAATTTTATTTTTACATGAGAGCCTGTACCTTAATCCATTTTTCTAAATAATTTCCGTGACTATTGAGGCACTTGGCATAACGTGGCACCAGTTTATGAATATCCTCCTCATAAAATCCTGCCGCCTGACGTGTTAACCCCTGTATCACAACTGTTTTGACTTCGTTATCGTCTTGAAGACGCTGATCGCCGAGATGTTTCTTCAAGTGCAGGAACAAATGGTAGTCACTGGACGCCATATCAGGGCTGTATGGAGGATGATCTAGAGTTTCCCATTGAAAAGAAGTGATGAGATCTTTGGTCCGATTAGCCACATGTGGACGGGCATTGTCATGCAGCAAAACGATACCCTAACTCAACTTGCCACGTCTTTAGTTCTGGATTGCACGGCGCAGATTGTTCAATGTCTCACAATAAGACGCTGCTATGGTTGTCTGATTACGAGGCAGAAACTCCACTAGCAATACTCCTTTTCTGTCCCAGAAAACAGTGCACATGATTTTCCGGGCAGAAATTGTTTGCTTAAACTTCACTTTTGTGGGTGATGATGAATGTCGCCACTCCATGGATTGTTGTTTCGATTCTGGTGTGACGTAGGCCACCCATGTTTCGTCCCCAGTAGCAATTTGGTCTAAAAAATCTTCACCTTCATTGTGGTACTGCTCAAGGAAAGTCAATACACTGCCTAAACGTTGGGTTTTGTGCAAATCCGTCAACATTTTCGGAACCCAACGTGAACACAATTTCCGGTACTTCAAGTTCTCGGTCACAATGCGATACAAAACACTACGAGAATATTGAGGAAAATAGTCGCACAATGATGAAATTGTAAAGCGTCTGTTTTCTCTCACCTTTTCGTCCACTTTCTGCACCAAATCTTCAGTAACGACCGAAGGACGCCCACTCCGTTCTTCATCATGCACATTTGTGCAGCCATCTTTAAATGCTCTCACCCATTTCCTTACCATTCCATCACTCATAATGTTTTGTCCCCAAACTTCACAGATCTCACGATGAATATTGATCGGTTTTACGCCTTTAGCACTAAGAAATGGTATAACAGCCCGTACTTCACAATCGCCGGGACTCACGATTGTCGGAGGCATCTTAAACACTCAGTAACCAACGTATACAATGAATAATCAGACTGTAATGACGTCAGTGAGTAGACAAGAGAAGCACGTAACCAGCGCGCATGCGCGGAACGCCGACCACAGTGTTGCGGCGGCGGAATCGCAAAACGGTACTGACTTAAAAAACATGCCTTGTACTACGATTAATTTAATTTCTTACATTTGAAAAAATATTAAGCGTATTTACAAAGCTCTTAGAAATGCTGGAATTAATTAATTGATTTAATGGGCTGATTAACAAAGATTTAATCTGATTTTTTCACAGATGTTTATTACTGGAACTCAATGTTTACATGATTTTTTCAAAGTAATCCCCTCCTACTTCAATGCACTTTTATATCGGCTCTGGCAGTCGTTGAACACGTGCTGCAGAATATTCTTTGACAGGTTTTTGAGAATCGCTTCACCTTTCTTGAGCACTGCTTCAGAGTTCTCAAATCGAATACGCCTAAGCTTTGCCTTTAGTGATCAGCTGCATCATTTTGATCCTGAAGGAAAACAAACCAGCAGTGTGGAAATCGCCAGGTTTCTCCAACACCAAAAAAGGCAAAAGTTGTTCCATCTGCAGGGAAAGTGATGGTTTACACATTTTTTGACTGTAATGGAATGATTTACCAGCATGCAGTTCCCCCTCACACTACTGTTACAGCAGCATACTACACGTCAGTATTGGCTACACTGAGGAAGTACATTACAAAGAAACGACCAGAGCTTTCTCGGACTGGGTGACGACTTCATCATGACAATGCACGGCCTCACGTCACATGCAGTTCCCCCTCACACTACTGTTACAGCAGCATACTACACGTCAGTATTGGCTACACTGAGGATGCACATTACAAAGAAACGACCAGAGCTTTCTCGGACTGGGTGACGACTTCATCATGACAATGCACGGCCTCACGTCACATGCAGTTCCCCCTCACACTACTGTTACAGCAGCATACTACACGTCAGTATTGGCTACACTGAGGAAGCACATTGCAAAGAAACGACAAGAGCTTTCTCGGACTGGGTGGCGACTTCATCATGACAATGTACGGCCTCACGTCACATGCAGTTCCCCCTCACACTACTGTTACAGCAGCATACTACACGTCAGTATTGGCTACACTGAGGAAGCACATTACAAAGAAACGACCAGAGCTTTCTCGGACTAGGTGGCGACTTCATCATGACAATGTACAGCCTCACGTCACATGCAGTTCCCCCTCACACTACTGTTACAGCAGCATACTACACGTCAGTATTGACTACACTGAGGAAGCACATTACAAAGAAAAGACCAGAGCTTTCTCGGACTGGGTGGCGACTTCATCATGACAATGTACGGCCTCACGTCACATGCAGTTCCCCCTCACACTACTGTTAAGCAGCATACTACACGTCAGTATTGGCTACACTGAGGAAGCACATTACAAAGAAACGACCAGAGCTTTCTCGGACTAGGTGGCGACTTCATCATGACAATGTACAGCCTCACGTCACATGCAGTTCCCCCTCACACTACTGTTACAGCAGCATACTACACGTCAGTATTGACTACACTGAGGAAGCACATTACAAAGAAAAGACCAGAGCTTTCTCGGACTGGGTGGCGACTTCATCATGACAATGTACGGCCTCACGTCACATGCAGTTCCCCCTCACACTACTGTTACAGCAGCATACTACACGTCAGTATTGACTACACTGAGGAAGCACATTACAAAGAAAAGACCAGAGCTTTCTCGGACTGGGTGACGACTTCATCACGACAATGCACGCCCTCACGTCGTATGCAGTTCCCCCTCACACTACTGTTACAGCAGCATACTACACGTCAGTATTGGCTACACTGAGGAAGCACATTGCAAAGAAACGACCAGAGCTTTCTCGGACTGGGTGGCGACTTCATCATGAAAATGCACTGCCTCACGTCACATGCAGTTCCCCCTCACACTACTGTTACAGCAGCATACTACACGTCAGTATTGGCTACACTGAGGAAGCACATTGCAAAGAAACGACCAGAGCTTTCTCGGACTGGGTGGCGACTTCATCATGACAATGCACGACCTCATGTCACATGCAGTTCCCCCTTACACTACTGTTACAGCAGCATACTACACGTCAGTATTGGCTACACTGAGGAAGTACATTACAAAGAAACGACCAGAGCTTTCTCGGACTGGGTGACGACTTCATCATGACAATGCACGCCCTCACGTCGTATGCAGTTCCCCCTCACACTACTGTTACAGCAGCATACTACACGTCAGTATTGGCTACACTGAGGAAGTACATTACAAAGAAACGACCAGAGCTTTCTCGGACTGGGTGGCGACTTCATCATGACAATGCACGCCCTCACGTCGTATGCAGTTCCCCCTCACACTACTGTTACAGCAGCATACTACACGTCAGTATTGGCTACACTGAGGAAGCACATTGCAAAGAAACGACCAGAGCTTTCTCGGACTGGGTGGCGACTTCATCATGAAAATGCACCGCCTCACGTCACATGCAGTTCCCCCTCACACTACTGTTACAGCAGTATACTACACGTCAGTATTGGCTACACTGAGGAAGCACATTGCAAAGAAACGACCAGAGCTTTCTCGGACTGGGTGGCGACTTCATCATGACAATGCACGGCCTCATGTCACATGCAGTTCCCCCTTACACTACTGTTACAGCAGCATACTACACGTCAGTATTGGCTACACTGAGGAAGTACATTACAAAGAAACGACCAGAGCTTTCTCGGACTGGGTGACGACTTCATCATGACAATGCACGCCCTCACGTCGTATGCAGTTCCCCCTCACACTACTGTTACAGCAGCATACTACACGTCAGTATTGGCTACACTGAGGAAGTACATTACAAAGAAACGACCAGAGCTTTCTCGGACTGGGTGGCGACTTCATCATGACAATGCACGCCCTCACGTCGTATGCAGTTCCCCCTCACACTACTGTTACAGCAGCATACTACACGTCAGTATTGGCTACACTGAGGAAGTACATTACAAAGAAACGACCAGAGCTTTCTCGGACTGGGTGACGACTTCATCATGACAATGCACGGCCTCATGTCACATGCAGTTCCCCCTTACACTACTGTTACAGCAGCATACTACACGTCAGTATTGGCTACACTGAGGAAGTACATTACAAAGAAACGACCAGAGCTTTCTCGGACTGGGTGACGACTTCATCATGACAATGCACGCCCTCACGTCGTATGCAGTTCCCCCTCACACTACTGTTACAGCAGCATACTACACGTCAGTATTGGCTACACTGAGGAAGTACATTACAAAGAAACGACCAGAGCTTTCTCGGACTGGGTGGCGACTTCATCATGACAATGCACGCCCTCACGTCGTATGCAGTTCCCCCTCACACTACTGTTACAGCAGCATACTACACGTCAGTATTGGCTACACTGAGGAAGTACATTACAAAGAAACAACCAGAACTTTCTCGGACTGCGTGGCAACTTCATAATGACAATGCACGGCATGACGTCACAAATCAAATCATGCAGTGTCTGGCTCGATTCAACTTTACCTGTGTTCTACATCCACCTTAAACGAGGGCTGTTCAATAAAGAATGACCACAATTGCTTTTGACAACGTACCTTTACTCATCTTCATAATTTTGATGGTCCTTCTCAAGTCTCTCCTAGCGATGCACTTGTCCTAGCGTTTCTATCAGTCTTCACCTTTTTTGAGAGATCTTTCAAAATCACCTCCGCAGCCTTCACCACTGCCTCTGATGATGGATAATGCCTCCCACGAAGGCATTTCTTCAAGTTAGGGAATAGAAAACAGTCACATGGGGCTAGATCGGGACAATAGGGAGGGCGAGGGATGCACTTCACGTTGATTTTTGCAAGATATTCAGCAACAATATTGGCAAAATACGGCCACGTACTATCGTGGTGCAGCCTGCTTCACGGAAATGTGGTCTTTTGCGCCTGATATGGACTTGCAATGATTTCAGGACATCCCTGTAGTATTGTCCAGTTACTGACGTGTGTACAGGTACAACATGCTGATAAACCATTGCACGAATATCAAAGAATGAGATGACCAATACTTTCCCAGCAGAAGCAACCACTTTTGCTGTTTAGGGGGGTTGGTGATGAAGGAGATTTCCACACTGAGCTTTGCTGTTTGCTCTGAGGATCAAAATGATGTAGCCAAGTTTCATCAGCAGTGATTACGTTTGAAAGAAACTCCGGATCTTCCTCTAACATCAATTTTAACTGCACGTTACCTCCATTGCAGCGGTAAGTGATACTGAACATGTCTGAACTTGCCTGGTTCTCACAGGCGAGAACCAGGAGTACAAACAATGAAACTCCTACGGCATGTTTGTTTAACATTAAGCTAACAGAATATAATAAGATTGAATTTTAGTGCGAAAAATTATGGCCGTAAAAATTACGATCATTCTTTATTGAACAGCCCGGGTAGCTCCGATCTTGCACCCTGTGACTTTTTTTATTTCCATCACGAAGGCAAAGCTTAGAGGTATTTGATTTGAGAACTCTGAAGCAGAGCTCAAGAAAAGTGAGGCCAATCTCAAGGACGTGACATAGAATGGTCTGCAGCACGTATTCAAGGACTGGCAGAGACGTTATAAAAAACGCATTGAAGTGGGAGGGGGTACTATGAAAAAACCTTGTAAACATTGTGTTGCAGTTATAAGCATATGTGAAAAGATCAGTCTCAGTCTTTGTTAATCAGCCATTGTAAATATTGTGCGTAGTCCAAAACTTTACAATTTACAACATTAAGCTACATTTATTTGTGTTTACCTTGTTGCTACCTTGGCTTACATGACACCCTGGTCCTCTACTCTGTCAGGTAGCTCTTAACCTCCATGTCTCCTTGTTACTTAATTAGTCCCTTTCTTCCGCCTCATTATCCTTTCTTATATTCTTTACATTTATTTGTCTTTACCTTGTTGCTACCTTGACTTACATGACACCCTGGTCTTCTGCTCTGTCAGGTAGCTCTTAACATCCACACCTCCTTGTTACTTAATTAGTCCCTTTCCTCCCGCTTATCTTCCTTTCTTATATTCTTTACATTTATTTGTCTTTACCTTGTTGCTACCTTGACTTACATGACACCCTGGTCTTCTGCTCTGTCAGGTAGTTCTTAACCTCCACACCTCCTTGTCACTTAATTAGTCCCTTTCATCCCGCTTATCTTCTTTTCTTATATTCTTTACATTTATTTGTGTTTACCTTGTTGCTACCTTGACTTACATGACACCCTGGTCTTCTGCTCTGTCAGGTAGCTCTTAACCTCCACACCTCCTTGTTACTTAATTAGTCCCTTTCTTCCCGCTTATCTTCCTTTCTTATATTATTTACATTTATTTGTGTTTACCTTGTTGCTACCTTGACTTAGATGACACCCTGGTCTTCTGCTCTGTCAGGTAGCTCTTAACCTCCACACCTCCTTGTTACTTAATTAGTCCCTTTCTTCCCGCTTATCTTCCTTTCTTATATTCTTTACATTTATTTGTCTTTACCTTGTTGCTAGCTTGGCTTACATGACACCCTGGTCTTCTGCTGTCAGGTAGCTCTTAACCTCCATGTCTCCTTGTTACTTAATTAGTCCCTTTCTTCCTGCTTATCTTCCTTTCTTATATTCTTTACATTCATTTGCCTTTACCTTGTTGCTACCTTGACTTACATGACACCCTTGTCTTCTGCTCTGCCAGGTAGCTCTTAACCCTCATGTCTCCTTGTTACTTAATTAGTCCCTTTCTTCCCACTCATCTTCCTTTCCTATATTCTTTACATTTATTTGTCTTTTCCTTGTTGCTACCTTGGCTTACATGACACCCTGGTCTTCTGCTCTGTCAGGTAGCTCTTAACCTTCATGCCTCCTTGTTACTTAATTAGTCCCTTTCTTCCCACTCATCTTCCTTTCCTATATTCTTTACATTTATTTGTCTTTACCTTGTTGTTACCTTGTCTTACATGACACCCTGGTCTTCTGCTCTGTCAGGTAGCTCTTAACCTTCATGCCTCCTTGTTACTTAATTAGTCCCTTTCTTCCCCCTCATCTTCCTTTCTTATATACTTTACATTTATTTGTCTTTACCCTGTTGCTACCTTGTCTTACATGACACCCTGGTCTTCTGCTCTGTCAGGTAGCTCATAAACTTCATGCCTCCTTGTTACTTAATTCGTCCCTTTCTTCCTGCTTATCTTCCTTTCTTATATTCTTTACATTTATTTGTCTTTACCTTGTTGCCACCTTGAATTACATGACGCCTTGGTCTTCTGCTCTGCCAGGTAGCTCTTAACCTCCATGCCTCCTTGTTACTTAATTAGCCCCATTCCTCTCCCTCATCTTCTTTTCTTATATTCTTTACACTTCTTGCCCATTTTTCTTCTACTTTCTATAAGAACTCACCAATACTTCTTACCTTCTTTTCCTCCCTGCCCGTTGACATTTCTTTAGCTACTATCCTCTTTTCTACTTTCTCCCATTTTTCCTCCCAATCCTTTTTTCTCCATATTGCAACCTTCTCGCTTTCTGTTACATAGTGTTCTATGCTTTCTTTTCTCCCACACAATTCACAAATTCCCTTTTCCCTACCTCTTATTCCTCTTAGAAATATTGTTCCTGTTCTCATCCAAGCTAACCCTTCTCTCTTGCCTATTGCAGTAATCTACATATGCATCTCGTCCCAAATGTCTTCTTATTTGTTAATAAAATTGTAGTGATTTCATATTTTCTAGACTTCCCCATATTTCCTGTCTTTCTATATCTTCTATTCTGCATTTTACCAATTTACCCACATCCCTTGTATTCCTTTCCTCTAATCCCCATATATCTCCCATTACTATTTTTTCCAAAATTTCTCCTATCTCTATCCACCAACTATTTGAGTTCTCTTATCTTTTTTGCTATCTCATGCATAATTTCGTAATTTTCCCTTCCAGTTTATTTTTCCCCCTTTTATTTAATGCACTTTTCATTTGTTTTAGTTTAGCTCCCTTCTTGAAGACCATTACTTTCCACTTATTTATATTTTTACTCCCCACTCTTCACAAAATTTCTGGATTTCATTTATTTCTTTCTGCAATCCTACTAGTGCTATAGATCCTACCATTAAGTCATCCGCATATAGCAATCCAGGAGTTTCTTTGTTTGTTGTTACCGGACACTGCTGATTTATAAAATACGAGGTTCACAATAACGGAACTTTATTTGAGTTTTCCACAAATTTCGCGAAGTTTGTTGAACGAAATCATCAGCGAAAAGCTTGGTTACCACAAGTTTTGTGCAAGATGGATTCAAAAAATTTTGACAGAGGACCACAAAAATCAGCGAATGGCTGCAGCGTTGAACTTTTTGGACGTTTACCATAAGGATGGTGACTCTTTACTCGATCGCATCGTTACTGGTGACAAAACATGGGTGAAACACGTGAACTGTGAAACGAAATTGCAATCAATGCAGTGGGGGCACACAAGTTCTCCCCAAAAACCCAAGAAATGCATGCAAACAATGTCGGCAAGGAAGATGATAGCGACTGTTTTTTGGGACAGAAAAGGTGTGATTTTGGTGTACTTCCTGGAAAGAGGCACTACAATAAACTCTCAAAGGTATTGCCAAACTCTCCAAAAACTCAGAAGAGCCATTCAAAACAAGCGCAGAGGAATGTTGAGCTCTAAGATGTTGTTGATTCACGACAACGCCCGGCCCCACACGGCAAATGTCACTCGTGAAGTTCTTGAATCTTTTAAGTGGGAGTTGTTTCCTCATTCACCGTACAGTCCCGACCTGGCACCGAGCGACTTCCACCTATTCCCAGCAATGAAGAAGTGGCTGGTTATGCAGCGTTTTGATGACGACGCACAGCTGCAAGAAGAGGTAACGAAGTGGTTGAAGGCGCAGGCGGCCGAATTTTTCGACGAAGGAATTTCCAAGCTCGTACATCGCTACGATAAATGCCATAATTTGAATGGTGACTATGTCGAAAAGTAGTATTTGAGTGTGGCTTTCATCTGTATATAATAAAATTTGTTTCCTATACTTTGTTTACTTTTTATTCCAAAACGTAATCTACTTTCTGGATAGCCCTCGTAAAATGCTTCAAAATTTAAGAAGGCATTGACTTTTAGTTCATAGTACAATAGAGTAGAAAATTACTGCTGCGATTTTGGAATTTAAATACGAGGGTCATTTGATAAGTCTGGTATATTTTCATGAAGAGATGGTCGTTTTTTGTTTCAACTTTGTGAGTGGTAAGCTTGATTATTCAAAAGATAGTAAGTTGTATCTTGCACTCACGTGACAAGATCGTAACATTAATTCTCGATTCTGAGCGAAATTTGTACTTTCTGAAATGTCTTTAATTGACGTTTGTTTGAAAAAGAAATACACATTAACATTGTAGCCTATTTATGTAAAATCTTATGAGTTGTTTCGCAGTTACTACTAGACGCACCAGTACTAGACTTGCTAAGCGGTATATTTGCTAACTTTGAAAAGCACGTGTGTACTCTTAAAAGATCATCACTTTACTGAATGCAGGGTACAAAATGCAACTACAGCATAGCACGTGTGTACTTTTCTTCACTGACAGTTAATGATTCTTTTGTTTCTAGTCAGGCGGCTTATCTTTGCGTATCTCCGAAACCAGATGTGCCACAAACATAGGGTTTCGACAGTAAGTGCGGACCCGTAGGCCTCTCGGGTATATTTACCGTAGGACAGTACCTATTTTATAAACTGCCCCCCCCCCCCACCTGCACACGGCAGACGGGACGGAAGTGGATACGCCACTTACGCGCCGGTCCTTAATGAACCAGCTACCAAAAAACCAAAAACCTTGGTAGGGCCGCCGGTGTGTAGCTCACCAGCTACTAGCTCTGCAGGCTAGTTCCCGGGACTTATAAGGCAACCCTCTACCCCCTCCGGGCGGCCATTAGCCTGGCCGGAGGTGCCCAATTGCCCGTGGGTGGTGGGAACACACTGCCCCCTCGAGTCCAACCCAATCCGAACAACTCCCTTACGGGAGGGGCTCGGCATGTTCGGCCCGAGGTTCATCTAGTAACGTCAGAGGTACCACGAGTGCTAGGGGTCCGCAGCGTCCGCACTTTGGCAGCTCCCACTCCCCTTACGGGAGGGGTTTCGACAATAATCCTCAGAAAAATTAGGTCTGTAACATGGAAAACACAAAGTAATTCTTTAATTGGTATCTTTAGAGCGTGCAAGGACATTAGCCGCATGCTTCGGTAAAGCGAGGCGGTTTACGTGCTTAACTGTACAACGTTGCACGCACTGCATTGGCTAGTAGCGATAGACCAGCCACGCCAAGTGTCTCCGTATGTTCATTCCTATTTTGTAGCTACCATTGGTAATCTTGCTTCTGTTATCAATTTTAGTTGTTTACTTCGTTTTTAAATCTTATATTAATAAATTTTTGTTGCCATGTTTAAGTAATCTCAACATAGATTCCAGAAATGTAATGATGTGACTTACATTCTTAATACATCCGATATAACGTGGTCTGACATGTTCCGCTGATGACTTCCGCACGATGCCACATTGGAGTCGACAAGACAAATGATTCCTGAAACAGACAACATTCCCTGGAGTTCTGCAAGATCGATGTTCTCTCCTTTGGCGTGATGCACTCCGCCAGACAAAGATTCCCTTTTATTATTGATGATCTTTAAATCGCTTTGCTGTTAAATTCACATTGGCAGAAAATTGCCGTCGTCCACCTTTACTTCAAAGGCATTTCCTTTTTATCTTCGTGTTAAAGAAACGTCATGGCTTCCTTTATTATGAGACGACAGTCGAATGTTCTCAAAGCCCGGCACTATGTCATAGCATTCTTTTGTATGAACACGAAAATGAAGTTTAAGAAAAAAGTATTTATAAGCACTCACAAGGCATTCATACTTCCCCTTGTTTAAAATACTTTTGAAAACCATTATACTTCTCTCTGCCTCATGTTAATGTGGATAGATATCTGTAGAAATGGCTTTACTGTATATTTTCTTGTAGATACAATAAAAGATTATGAATACAGGAGGCTTGTGCGATATTCAAATGTTTTAATAGCTGATGGCTTTGAATTCCATTCCCTTTGAATATCATGAACGTAATAACGAATACTAAGGGCTCAAATAATAACGAATAAAGTACGGAAAAATTAGGAATGAGAGATATATGGAGATTAGAGGAAAGGAATACAAGCGTTGTGGGTAAATTGGTAAAATGCAGAATAGAAGATATAGAAAGACAGAAACTATGGGGAAGTCTAGAAAATATGAAATAATTACAACTTTACAAACAAACAAGAAGAAATTGGTGACGAGAAGCATATGTAGATTACTGCAATAGGCAAGAGAGAATGGTCAGCATGGATGAGAACAGGAATAATATTTCTAAGAGGGATAAGAGGTAGGATAAAGGGAATTTGTGAATTGTGTGGGGGAAACAAAGCACAGAATACTATGTAACAGAATGCGAGGAGGTTGTAATGTGGAGAAAAATGGTTTGGGAGGAAAAATAGGAGAAAGTACATAAGAGGATAGTAGATATAAAAATATTAACGGGGAGGGAGGAAAAGAAGGTAAGAAGTATTGGTGAGTTCTTGCAGAAAGTAGAAGAAAAATAGGCCAGAAATGTAAAGAATATAAGAAAGGAAGATAAGGGGGAAGAATGGGTCTACTTAAATAACAAGTTAAGTCATATAGGACGATGAATGGAATGGGTGAAATGACGCTCAGATGAGCCCAGGGTCCATAGAGCTTAGTTACACAACATTAATCTTTCAGGATAAGGGAAAACTCTGCATTGAGGTTAAGAGTTACCTGGCAGAGCAGAAGACCAGGGTGTCATGTAAGCCAAGGTAACAATAAGGTAAAGACAAATAAATGCAAAGAATATAAGAAAGGAAGATGAGGGGTAAGAATGGGACTAATTAATAAAGGAGGCACGGAGGTTAGGAGCTACCTGGCAGAGCAGAAGACCAGGTGTTAAGTAAGCCAAGCTAGCAACAAGGTAAAGACAAATAAATGTAAAGAATATAAGAAAGGAAGGCAAGGTGGGGGGGGGGGAGAATGGGACTAATTAAATAACAAGGAGACATGGAGGGTTCTATTTTTTTAATGTTATGTCCTCCAACGTTAAGTCATATAGGACGATGAATGGAATGGGTGAAATGACGCTCAAATGAGCCCAGGGTCCATAGAGCTTAGTTACCCATCATTCGACTTTCAGGATAAGGGAAAACCCTGGAAAAACTCTTACCCAGTTAACTCACCCTGACCCAGATTCGAACTCGGGACCCCTTGAACGTGAGACAGACTCGGCACCACCACGCTACCGAGGCGGGCTGCATGGAGGTTAAGAGCTACCTGGCAGAGCAGAAGACCAAATGTCATGTAAGCCAATATAGAAACAAAGTAAAGACAAATAAATGTCGCCAAAAGTTGTAAATTGTAAAATGTTGGAATAAGCACAATAAAAATATATCATATTAATATATCATATCAATTATCAAGAAGAAAAGCGAATATCAACAAACACATTCATGGAGACTTGGCCCGGACCAACTTGCTACTGCCGATGGACTAACGGTGGGCAATCGATTATCTTAATCATAAACTGGGATTAGCGATGGTCCGGGGATCAAACACGTTGGTCTGGCTCAAGTTTTGTTCCGCCTCCGAGGGGTAGACTAAAGGCGGATTATCTTTGTAACATGGACGATAGTAAAGTGATGAATGTAGAATTTGTGAAATAAGATGCCGGAGGAATACGTATCTACCAAGAATAGAAATTATTGCGAGGTATGAAGACAGGTTTAGTAAAGCGAACGCCAGAAAGCTGATAGAAATGATTCGTCCTAACCTGTAAGTCAGGGACGATAACCAAAGCCTGACTCTCAAATCCTAACAGCACTTCGGTATTATACAAGAGGAGGATATCAAGACAACACTGCTAACCTGTACGTCAGGGACGACAACCGAGGCCTGACACTCAAATCCTAACAGCACTTTGTTATTATGTAAGAGGAGGATATCAAGACAACACTGCTAACCTGTACGTCAGGTACGATAACCGAGGCCTGACACTCAAATCCTAACAGTACTTTGTTATTATGTAAGAGGAGTATATCAAGACAACACTGCTAACCTGTACGTCAGGGACGATAACCGAGGCCTGACACTCAAATCCTAACAGCACTTTGTTATTATGTAAGAGGAGCATATCAAGACAACACTGCTAACCTGTACGTCAGGGACGATAACCGAGGCCTGACACTCAAATCCTAACAGTACTTCGCTATTATACAAGAGGAGTATATCAAGACAACACTGCTAACCTGTACGTCAGGGACGATAACCGAGGCCTGACACTCAAATCCTAACAGCACTTTGTTATTATGTAAGAGGAGCATATCAAGACAACACTGCTAACCTGTACGTCAGGTACGATAACCGAGGCCTGACACTCAAATCCTAACAGTACTTTGTTATTATGTAAGAGGAGTATATCAAGACAACACTGCTAACCTGTACGTCAGGGACGATAACCGAGGCCTGACACTCAAATCCTAACAGTACTTCGCTATTATACAAGAGGAGTATATCAAGACAACACTGCTAACCTGTACGTCAGGGACGATAACCGAGGCCTGACACTCAAATCCTAACAGCACTTTGTTATTATGTAAGAGGAGCATATCAAGACAACACTGCTAACCTGTACGTCAGGTACGATAACCGAGGCCTGACACTCAAATCCTAACAGTACTTTGTTATTATGTAAGAGGAGTATATCAAGACAACACTGCTAACCTGTACGTCAGGGACGATAACCGAGGCCTGACACTCAAATCCTAACAGCACTTTGTTATTATGTAAGAGGAGTATATCAAGACAACACTGCTAACCTGTACGTCAGGGACGATAACCGAGGCCTGACACTCAAATCCTAACAGTACTTCGCTATTATACAAGAGGAGTATATCAAGACAACACTGCTAACCTGTACGTCAGGTACGATAACCGAGGTCTGACACTCAAATCCTAACAGCACTTTGTTATTATGTAAGAGGAGGATATCAAGACAACACTGCTAACCTGTACGTCAGGTACGATAACCGAGGTCTGACACTCAAATCCTAACAGCACTTTGTTATTATGTAAGAGGAGGATATCAAGACAACACTGCTAACCTGTACGTCAGGGATGATAACCGAGGTCTGACACTCAAATCCTAAGAGCACTTCGGTATTATGTAAGAGGAGGATATCAAGACAGCACTGCCGACCTGTACGTCAGGAACGATAACCGAGGTCTGACACTCAAATCCTAACAGCACTTCGGTATTATACAAGAGGAGGATATCAAGACAACACTGCTGACCTGTACGTCAGGGACGATAACCGAGGCCTGACACTCAAATCCTAACAGCAATTCGGTATTATACAAGAGGAGTATATCAAGACAACACTGCTAACCTGTACATCAGGGACGATAACCGAGACCTGACACTCAAATCCTAACAGCACTTCGGTATTATATAAGAGGAGGATATCAAGACAACACTGCTGACCTGTACGTCAGGGACGATAACCGAGGTCTGACACTCAAATCCTAACAGCACTTTGTTATTATGTAAGAGGAGGATATCAAGACAACACTGCTAACCTGTACGTCAGGGACGATAACCGAGGTCTGACACTCAAATCCTAAGAGCACTTCGGTATTATGTAAGAGGAGGATATCAAGACAACACTGCTGACTGTACGTCTGGGACGATAACCGAGGCCTGACACTCAAATCCTAACAGCACTTCGGTATTATATAAGAGGAGGATATCAAGACAACACTGCTAACCTGTACGTCAGGGACGATAACCGAGGCCTGACACTCAAATCCTAACAGTACCTTGGTATTATACAAGAGGAGGATATCAAGGCAACACTGCTAACCTGTACGTCAGGGACGATAACCGAGGTCTGACACTCAAATCCTAACAGCACTTCGGTATTATACAAAAGGAGGATATCAAGACAACACTGCTAACCTGTACGTCAGGGACGATAACCGAGGCCTGACACTCAAATCCTAACAGTACCTTGGTATTATACAAGAGGAGGATATCAAGGCAACACTGCTAACCTGTATGTCAGGGACGATAACCGAGGCCTGACACTCAAATCCTAACAGTACCTTGGTATTATACAAGAGGAGGATATCAAGACAGCACTGCTAACCTGTACGTCAGGGACGATAACCGAGGTCTGACACTTAAATCCTAACAGCACTTCGGTATTATACAAGAGGAGGATATCAAGACAACACTGCTAACCTGTACGTCAGGGGCGATAACCGAGGCCTGTCACTCATATCCTAACAGCACTTCGGTATTATACAAGGGGAGGATATCAATACAATACTGCTAACCTGTACGTCAGGGACGATAACCGAGGTCTGACACTCAAATCCTAACAGCACTTCGGTATTATACAAGAGGAGGATATCAAGACAACACTGCTGACCTGTACGTCAGGGACGATAACCGAGGTCTGACACTCAAATCTTAACAGCACTTCGGTATTATACAAGAGGAGGATATCAAGGCAACACTGCTAACCTGTACGTCAGGGACGATAACCGAGGCCTGACACTCAAATCCTAACAGTACCTTGGTATTATACAAGAGGAGGATATCAAGGCAACACTGCTAACCTGTACGTCAGGGACGATAACCGAGGTCTGACACTTAAATCCTAACAGCACTTCGGTATTATACAAGAGGAGGATATCAAGACAACACTGCTAACCTGTACGTCAGGGACGATAACCGAGGCCTGACACTCAAATCCTAACAGTACCTTGGTATTATACAAGAGGAGGATATCAAGGCAACACTGCTAACCTGTACGTCAGGGACGATAACCGAGGCCTGACACTCAAATCCTAACAGTACCTTGGTATTATACAAGAGGAGGATATCAAGACAACACTGCTAACCTGTACGTCAGGGACGATAACCGAGGTCTGACACTTAAATCCTAACAGCACTTCGGTATTATACAAGAGGAGGATATCAAGACAACACTGCTAACCTGTACGTCAGGGGCGATAACCGAGGCCTGTCACTCAAATCCTAACAGCACTTCGGTATTATACAAGGGGAGGATATCAATACAATACTGCTAACCTGTACGTCAGGGACGATAACCGAGGTCTGACACTCAAATCCTAACAGCACTTCGGTATTATACAAGAGGAGGATATCAAGACAACACTGCTGACCTGTACGTCAGGGACGATAACCGAGGTCTGACACTCAAATCCTAACAGCACTTCGGTATTATACAAGAGGAGGATATCAAGACAACACTGCTAACCTGTACGTCAGGGACGATAACCGAGGTCTGACACTCAAATCCTAACAGCACTTCGGTGTTACACAAGAGGAGGATATCAAGACAATACTGCTAACCTGTACGTCAGGGACGATAACCGAGATCTGACACTCAAATTCTAACAGCACTTCGGTATTATGTAAGAGGAGGATATCAAAACAACACTGCTAACCTGTACGTCAGGGACAATAACCGAGGCCTGACACTGAAATCCTAACAGCACTTTGGTATTTTACAAGAGGAAGATATCAAGACAACACTGCTAACCTGTAGGTCAGGGACAATAACCGAGGTCTGACACTCAAATCCTAACAGAACTTCGGTATTATACAAGAGGAGTATATCAAGAAAATACTGCTGACCTGTACGTCAGGGACAATAACCGAGGCCTGACACTGAAATCCTAACAGCACTTTGGTATTTTACAAGAGGAAGATATCAAGACAACACTGCTAACCTGTAGGTCAGGGACAATAACCGAGGCCTGACACTCAAATCCTAACAGCACTTCAGTATTATACAAGAGGAGGATATCAAGACAACACTGTTAACCTGCATCAGTAAGCCGCATTATCAGCAAACTCGTTGTAAATTTCCCTTATGCCTCCTTTTTTCACACATTTGTATTCGTCGACACGGATTTATTTTCTATAATGTTCGTTCTTTTTTGGTCTAGAGAAAACATTAGTCTTGCTCATACCAATTGATAGCACGTTTCTTCCTATTATCCATATTCACAGCACACCAAACTTTGTTACCTAATCTCAAATAGCAGCAGTAACCGTAAGAATGATTAAGAAACAATTTGAAACTACTACAGAGATTTGTAAACGTGTAGGTACACTGTGGTTTGTTTAACACCCTATTGAACTCGTGCATGCGCAGAAGAACCTCTCTACGTCGTGTAACATTTGCTGTGCGCTGGTGCACGGCTTGAGACTCTTTATCGTCTATGAATACTAAAAAGTTAGACTGCCTTTGGTCCGGACCAAGTAAGTCGGAAGTGATAACTATGTGTTAACTATGAAAAGGGCCCTAAGTTCCCATCTGAGGGAAGTATAATAGTGGTAAACACATAAAATACCTCAAATGAAACCTTTGTTTCAGAAACCACCTAAGTGAGCATTTTTCTACTTTCGTAAAAAAAAAAAAAAAAAAAAAAAAAAAAAAAAAAAAAAAAAAAACTCTTTGCAGCTTAAGCATAGGTAATACAAGTAATCTATTTTTATTATATTTTTTCTTCCTTTAAGTTTCTGGGTCACCAAAAGGGTTAATAAGATTAGATGGACAAGAATCAGAACCATTTCTCATGAATAGAGGATCTAAACAAGGAGATAGTCTCAGCCCACTCTTATTTATTATTGTGATGGATGAAATATGGAACATTTGCGAAAGAAGAACAGCAAGAACTACGATAGGATATAGAAATTTAAGACCAGTTTGGGCATAATCGTTGAGATATGCTGATGACATCATATTAATAGCAAATAGTAATAATAATTTACAATTAGCGCTAAATGAGTGGATAGAAGAATTAACTAGAAAAGGTTTAGAATTAAACAGACCCAAAGGTAAAACCATGTATATATGAAGGAAAGAAGAGGAAGAAGAAGTTAAAATTAAATGTAATGATGAAATCTTAGAACAGGTAGACAGTTATGAATTCCTGGGTACAGTTATAAATAAGGATGGAAAAATAGAACAGGAAATTTTAAACAGAATAAGAAAGGCCAATTCGGTCTACTATCAGATTAATAATACTATTGTGGGAAAAAAGGAAATAACAAAAGATACAAAAGCAATAATACTACCAATTATATTATATGGAGCAGAGAGCTGGACTCTCCTACAGAAACAAGAAAGCAAAATAACAGCTATGGAAATGAGATATTTAAGACGAGCTGTGGGGAAGACAAGAAGAGATATGATTAGAAATGTAACAATAAGGGAAGAGTTCGGTACACACTCCGTTAAATAAATATTGCAAAAAAGACAACTTAAATGGTATGGACATGTACTCCGCATGTCCCAAACTATATTTAGAAGCAAGAACAGAAGGTAAAAGAATTAGGGGAAGGCCACCCATGTTGTATCAGGAATACATTGAGAAGTTGGGGAAGGGTAGAGGGAAAACCATGACAGATATGAAGAGAATGATAATGGACCGAGAAAAGTGGAGGAAATGGGTAGAAGAGGCTTGTACTCCAGGCTTAACAGCACAAAGGAGTTACAGAAAGAAGAAGAAGAAGAAGAAGAAGAAGAAGAAGAAGAAGAAGAAGAAGAAGAAGAAGAAGAAGAAGAAGAAGAAGTTTCTGGGTCATGTATTTTTTAAAAAAATGCACTTAGGTAGTTTCTGCAATTAATGAATATATCGAAAGTGATTTTTTAAAAATTATTATTGAAATTAAGAAAAAACATTATTTTTACCTGTTTTGGTATAAAAGGTAAGTAACAGACTCACTTAAGTATAAATAACAGTGTTTTTATGAGGCATAAATAAAAAAATACAAGTAGTCTACTGGCTACAGTATGTCTATATACAAAGATCTGGCCTTATTCAGTTATTCAGCTTCTGGCAACACCGTGTCAGTTGTTGGCCATTGGATCATAGTGTCATGGAATGTTTCATATCCAACGTGTATTCCATCAATATTTTTATAGTGTCTTTTCTTTCTTTTTGTTGATTGGGACCTAAAACTTAAAATCTCACTGTGCAAAACCCGATAAATTTTAAAAATTTTAATAACCTACAAAAATGTTTAGCTAAAAGTAAAACATAAACGCTTCAAATAACCTTGGGAAAATAAAAGCAAACATAGCTTCCCCAAAGGATAAGTTTTCTCTGTTGGCAGTTCCGGAGGGCTGGCAGATCTAGCTATGTGACGGTAGATATTGTTATTCTTCCAACCAATTCGCTTGCTACCACTTTTCCCGGAGTATCCTTGTTGTAGAGAAACTGCTTGTACTTGGACACTTTGAATGACTGCTTTGGGTACTTTCCTGCCTGATGTTTCGTCCGAATTTGGCATTTTATAATATGATTTGGGCCACCACATTTTGAAACTGAGAACATCGTCTGATGTAGGGTGATATATAGTAAATCGGCCATACTTAATCAAAATTAATGCGAAGAAATGTCAGCTTATACATTTTACAAAACGGCGGCCTTTGGCAGTGGACCTGACGGTCGATGATTAAGTATTGTAGTGCCGTCAGAAGGTCAAGTACCTCGGCGTGACGTTGACACGCACGATGCAGTGAACTACGCTCCTAAAAGATAGCGCCAACAGAGGGCGGCAGCGATTAAAGATGTGCACCCCCATATTTAGGAGCAAACAGCTAAAGCTGCGCTCTAAGATTGTACTCTACAAATCTTTTATTTTATCCGTGGTCCTGTACGCCTGCGTGGTCTGGGCCAACACCTCCAAAACCGCGCTAAAATACCTCCAATCCTTACAAAACCTCTCCTTACGTAAAATCCTATCTGTCCCTATCCGCACGACTACTGCCAGCCTTCATCAAGAAACCCATATCCACTACATCTCCGAGGCCGTAATAAAACGAGCCTCTTCCATCTGGGCGTGCATACGGCAACATAGCAATCCAAAAATTGACAACATTGGGAAAGGTGAACCAAAACACCGTAAGCATGTACGCATACAAATATTCTAATGCCACCGTTACACCACAATGTGCGCCCAAGTCCTTCCGGCCCAGACCTTTCCCCATATGCAGAGGCCGCCGCCAAAGCAACCCAGGAGACAACAGCACGCTGCCGCACGAAGCAGTGTAAATAGTGAAGTGTTTGTGCGTGTGTGTAAATAAAAGCGCAAAATAAGCTTGTAAATATTGTACATAACAAAAAAAGGACACTGAAATGCACTAACTTAATAAAGCTGTTCTCGGTGGGCTAAGAAACGTCACCGTATGGGTTTTATATACACCCACGTAGACAATAAGCATTTAAACACTAACTATAACCTCAATGAAAATTTTAGCCTGTAAGCCAGGTCCCTTTGTACCGGCAACAGGCCATGAAACTCAAAATAAAAACCTGAACCTGAAACTAGCTTTTAGCATGAGATCTGCATATTCCTCAGGAGTATAAATCCTGTCCATCTTTCTCAAGACACACTTTATGCTTCCAAAATCTCTGTCACATGGGGAAAATGAGTGGCCACGTACAGAGTAGTTGTGAGATATTATCACAGCGAGTGACAAAACACGTGATGTCATCAAGGCTGCCAACCGTCACGAGTGAAATTTACCGCAGAAAGAACCTAAGTGACGGCGCTTGGGTTCTTTCTGAAATAAACCAATTATTTTGAAGGCTGAAAATAGCACTGCTGATATGAAACACAGGTTATTTCTGCACTAAAATATGTATTTACGTTTAAATTGTACAGTACAGCCAAAAACAAATTTTTTGATATTTTTGCTCTTAGTTGGTTTCTGGAATAAACGATTCAAATATAGTTCATTCTAAGGAACATTTAAAATAAAGCCTGTATTTTAACGATGCCTACATTTTTGTGCAGTAAAATTTTGTCCATCTCTTAAAATCTTCTGTCGATGATTTGGAAGGTAGTGAACATAAGTAATAAGTCAATTATTTATCAGTCAATTTCGTTTTGGGCTATGCTATATTCACAACACGCACACAAACAAAAGTGGACCTTTTTCTAATAACCTGCTGTTTGGATTCGGGTGGCCTTTAGCCGTATTTTTTCGGGAAATTAGATATTTTTGGCTGAAATGGCATAATTACTCCCATTTTGTTGCGAAATGTTTACTTTTCTAAGCAGTACTTAAATAGGACTAGTTTGATAAAACAGTTCAATATTCTCGTTAAAATATTTAATAAATAATAGTAACGGGGTTTTGAAGTTCTTAAAGCATTGGTAAACAATGACGAACAGGTTCCGCATATTTTGTGTGTCTTTGAATGGAAAAGTTTTTAAAATGTGCCTCGGATAGCCTAACATTGCATTTTAAGAGACACTTTTTCACAAGGCCAAATAATTCTTAATTTATTATAAATATTTATAAATAACCGCTTATTTCTTTGTATATTATCTCAAAGATTGGGTTATCGTTTCCAGATTTCGGAACTATCAATAGCTTATACACTTAACACACACGCTGTGGGGTCGTTGAAGGGTTATCCTCCTCCGCGAAGGAGGGCCCTTCGACTCTTGCCATACCGGGACTAGGTCCCTTACTGGCATGGTGATGGGTATTCAAAAGGGATGGTGGTTAGATGGTGGCGATTAAAGTTGAGATAAGTGTAAGAGTAAGGAAGTTTCATTAATGGGAAAATGACTTGAAGTTATTGAGTTCCAAGGATAAGTCTGGGACGCTTGTATCTTTCTCCTGGATCAAGATCATATTCCCCGAGACCTCGGATAAGGTTATTGAAACTGGAAGGCAATTTTGCATAGAAGGCATGGGATAGTTGTAATATGTAGTCAAAAAGTTTTGGGAAGGAAAGATCAGAATGGATATTTTCATTTGGGATGTACCAATCGGCAGCAACTGCTGACCGAAGGTAGCGGTTTTGGAGAATCTGCAGTTTGTACAGATGGGATTTGGCCGCTGCACCCCAGACTTGGCAAGCGTAAGTGATTGCAGGTCTGAGTACCTGCTTAAATAGCAAAAGTTTGTTTCTAAGCGTCATAACTGATTTTTTGTTGTACAGAGGATAGAGCATGGCCATCCTTCTGTTTACTCTGTTTGCCACGGTTGTTATGTGCTCCTTCCATGTCACATGCATGTCCAAAACTACACCTAGGTAGCTGGCATGTGTGGACCAAGGAATGTCTGCTCCTGCTATCTGCATATTTTGAACGTCCTGGAGGGGTCTTCTAGTGAAGGTGACGGCTTGGGATTTGGTGGCGTTTAGTTTCAACCGCCAGGTGGCGAACCAGACGTGTAGCATGTTTGCGAAGATTTGAGCTCGCTGCACTGCAATTTCGTGGCGCTTAGATGCTACTGTGATGGCTGTATCATCAGCAAATAAGTATAGGTTGCAGCCCCTTAGGGTTGGAAGGGTGTTTATGTAAGTGAGGAAGAGCAGAGGACCAAGGACACTACCTTGAGGTACCCCTGCATTTATGAAGTAGGTGTGAGACAGGATGTTGTCTTTTGATACAACAAAGGTGCGGTTTTTGAGATAATGATCAAGTGTGTGAATAAGGTATGACGGGGTACTGTAATGTATAAGGCGATGGAGAAGACCTTCATGCCACACAGTGTCGAAGGCTTTGGAGATGTCTAGGAAAAGGGCTACAACATAGTGACGGTTGTTAAAACCTCTAACCACCTCATCCACGATGCGCAAAAGTTGATGCGTGGTGGAGTGTTGCCGTCGAAAACCAAATTGTTCAGGACGCAGGACATTATGTTGGTCTAGCAAGTTTTCAAGGCGTAGTTGGAGTACCTTTTCATAGAGCTTGCTTATCGTAGGAAGGAGACTGATGGGTCTATGACTGCTTACTTGTTGTTGGTCTTTGCCAGGCTTCGGGAGGGTGATGATCTTAGCATGCCGCCAAGCTACCGGGAAGTAGGCTAATACTAGTAGGCTGTTAAATAGGTGCACTAGTAGTAAGATCCACGAGTGAGGTAGGGCTTTGAAGGCAGCGTAGGGTACGTTGTCGACACCTGCTGCTTTGTATGGTCGCACAGAGTTGATTATATTCCTCACTTCAGCTACACTTGTTGGCTTCACATCATCTACTATGTGTGGTGTGCTGAGATACTGCCTTACAGACGCTGTAATTTCATCCGAAATCTCTTGATCGACAGATTCTGCAGGGTGGAATGAGGAGGCAAGATGTTCGGCCATGATTTCCACTTAATCTCTTACTGATGTAGCAACTCTCCTGCCATCAGTAAGAGGCGGATCAGATTTAGGGATCCCGAGAAGTGCCTTTGACATTCTCCATAAAGATCTGTCTTCTACATCAAGAGAACACAAACGCCTCTCCCATTCAGCGTTACTGTGTTCCAGTAATTCTAGTTTTACTAGATGTTGCAACCGGTTCCATTCACGTTTGTGAATTGGGTTGCGCGTAAGCTGAAAGCGTCGTCTTGCCTTGTTTTTATCAGCAATAAGACGCCTTAGTTCATATGGGAGAGGTTTCCTGTAACTAAATGTAGTGCGCCGTGGTGGAGTGGCTTGGTCCATGATAGCTGTCATTGTGGTTGTGATGTTAGTGGCCAGTTGTTCAGCTTCTTCATAGGTGTTACAGGGTAGAACCTCAGCAGGCTGCAAGGCCATTAGTTCCGTGTACTTACTCCAGTTTGTAGACTTTAAGTGATAGTCAAATGTTTTAAACAGCTGGTCGTTATGTGATGTGTACATGACTTTCTCTACTCTTCTACAAACACTTATTGCTCTATCTACTTCAAGATAAACATTATCTTATTGTAGCTACAAGGGAATACAGTAGACTTTAAGTGATAGTCAAATGTTTTAAACAGCTGGTCGTTATGTGATGTATACATGAATTTCTCTACTCTTGTACACCTATTCCTCTATCTACTTCAAGATAAACATTATCTTATTGTAGTTACAAGGGAATACAGTAGACTTTTAGTGATAGTCAAATGTTTTAAACAGCTGGTCGTTATGTGATGTATACATAAATTTCTCTACTGTTGTACAAACACTTATTGCTCTATCTACTTCAAGATAAACATTATATTATTGTAGTTACGAGGGAATACACTAGACTTTAAGTGATAGTCAAATGTTTCAAACAGCTGGTCGTTATGTGATGTATACATGACTTTCTCTACTCTTGTACAAACACTTATTGCTGTATCTACTTCAAGATAAACATTATCTTATTCTAGTTACAAGGGAATATAGTAGACTTTAAGTGATAGTCAGATGTTTTAAACAGCTGGTCGTTATGTGATGTATACATGACTTTCTCTACTCTTGTACACACGCTTATTGCTCTATCTACTTCAAGATAAACAGTATCTTATTGTAGTTACAAGGGAATACAGTAGACTTTAAGTGATAGTCAAATGTTTTATACAGCTGGTCGTTATGTGATGTATACATGACTTTCTCTACTCTTGTGCATACACTTATTGCTCTATCTTCTTCGAGATAAACATTATCTTATTGTAGTTACAAGGGAATACAGTAGACTTTAAGTGATAGTCAAATGTTTTTAACAACTGGTCGTTATGTGATGTATACATGACTTTCTCTACTCTTGTACAAACACTTTTTGCTCATGTACTTCAAAATAAACATTATTTTATTCTAGTTGCAAGGGAATACTGTAGACTTTAAGTGATAGTCAAATGTTTTAAACAGTTGCTCGTTATGTGATGTATACATGACTTTCTCTACTCTTGTACCTACACTTATTGCTCTATCTACTTCAAGATAAACATTATCTTATTCTAGTTACAGGGGAATACAGTAGACTTTAAGTGATAGTCAAATGTTTTAAACAGTTGCTCGTTATGTGATGTATACATGACTTTCTCTACTCTTGTACAAACACTTATTGCTCTATTTACTTCAAGATAAACATTATCTTATTGTAGTTACAAGGGAATGCAGTACACTTTAAGTGATAGTCCAATGTTTTAAACAGCTGATCGTTATGTGATGTATACATGACTTTCTCTACTCTTGTCCAAACACTTATTGCCCTATCTACTTCAAGATAAACATTATCTTATTGTAGTTACAAGGGAATAGAGTAGATTTTAAGTGATAGTCAAATGTTTTAAACAGCTGGTCGTTATGTGATGTACACATGACTTTCTCTACTCTTGTACACACGCTTATTGCTCTATCTACTTCAAGATAAACAGTATCTTATTGTAGTTACAAGGAAATACAGTAGACTTTAAGTGACAGTCAAGTGTTTTAAACAGCTGGTCGTTATGTGATGTACACATGACTTTCTCTACTCTTGTACATACACTTATTGCTCTATCTACTTCAAGATAAACATTATCTTATTGTAGTTACAAGGGAATACAGTAGATTTTAAGTGATAGTCAAGTGTTTTTAACAGCTGGTCGTTATGTGATGTACACATGACTTTCTCTACTCTTGTACAAACACTTATTGCTCTATATACTTCAAAATAAATATTAAATTCTACGCTTCAAAGGATTTCTTATAAAGAGTATAAGCTTGAAGATGTTTGGCATTTTACCGTCTTTCCCCTGTTTTAAGTTATATGTTCAGCATACACGGACTTTCTCTAAGTTTTTTTTCTTCAGATTATGGAAGCCTTTGGATCGATAGCAATACATTCTCCACCTAAATACGCGGTAGAGAGAATCAAAACGAATGAAACGTAAGGAAGGCAATATTAAAAAGGATATATTTCCTTGAAACTGGTTCGCGAAGCCTTACATCTAACGCTGCCGAAAGTTGATGTTTATTTTCCCATCCCAAGGCAAAATTTCCCAAGGAAAGTTAAAGAAGAAAAACTTCATAGCAACTTGAAAACAGTGGTCTTCGCCCTCCAATCCTTTTTACCTCCACTTTTAGCACTCTTAAGTGTTTCATACAAGTTTTATTATAACAGTAACTGGTAGGAAAAAACTTATCTTACGGCGCTTTCTTCTTCAGTGTGCAGTAATTTTGACTTTGCGACGCCGCTCAAAGACAGAGAGGGAGAAGGGAATAAAATCTGGCCCTGTGATTCCTGCCCGTTCATAACAAAAAATACAAGGGGAATAAAAGTTTAACATCTTCAACCTGGTTGGCAATCCGTTACTTAGAAAAGTCTGCCGCATTAGTCCCTCCCCGGCAGTGATCATTATTTCAGAAGCTCTTATTGTGCAAGAAGTCATTTGTGCCAGAAGTTTTCTCCCTTGGTGTTGTATTAAATGCCCTAGAAGTTTGGACTGTAAAAAAAAAGAAGTCGCAACTAATGCCCAAATTAACCAAACCAGCTTTCCTTTGTTTCTTCTCCGCCCTCTCTCATTGCCAGAATGTTATGCGATCTTCATTTGTTTATTTTGTTCGACTGTCGTTATTCAACTGAAACATTCAAGGTTATGAGAACAAAACAACATCGCGCGTCGTATAAACTTGATGTTGCTGAGGACACAAACCTCTTGGGATATAATTTATGTTGTGTTACTTTATGTAATGGCAAAACTCATTAAACAGCGTTTTTCTTATATCATTTAAGGGAACGTAACACAGGAAGTGTTATCCTATTATGCTATGATACACGCTTTAAAAATAATATTTTTTAAAATTCTATTTAATTTATACGACATTTCATATAATTTTGTGGTAGCTTAGATTAAAGACAAATAAATTTCTAATCGTATAGTTCTAAACTTCTAGGTTTTTATTCTTTTTTAATAAAAGAAGCTTTAGAAGTACTTTAAAAGTTAAAAAAAAAGTTGAAATAAATTTTAAAAAGTTCTAATTTTTTTACTGAAACTTTTCTTTAAAAAGCTTTTATAGCCGCTTTAAAACTTTCTAAAGTTAAAAGAAAAACACTATACCTATACAAGTCTCAGAAGAATTCAATGAAAACTGAATCACGTGGAACAATTTCAGGAAGGGGAATATAGTGAAGAAAATTATTTTAAAAATGCCTGAGATTTAAAAATATTTATTCTTTTTTCAAAACATGACGTTGCTGACGGATGACAACGAAGCGGTGGGGAAGGTTTTTAACTTCTTTTCTAATTTAGATTTTAGAATTTAGTGAAGAGAATTTGTTGTGCTATTTGGCCTTATATTTGTTGGGTAGGTGTATTTTTGAGACTTTATTTACACTTTTATTAAGTTTTAGAGTTATTTATATCTGGCTTTTGCCATGAATGATGCGGATAACCACAACAGTTGGGCGCCCTTATATATAGATCTATCTAAAATATGACGTCAATACTTTACTATTAACGCTTTTTTCCAGGCTTCGTACAACTTCTAGAGGACAACAACCTCAAGGTTGTTCTACCATTCCGTCTAAGACAGTTGGAGCATCTCAATCGTGTTGAAATGATGTCGTTTCAGGTTGTTTTTGATCCAACGAAACAAAAGAACGTGTCATGAAGAGCTATGTGTGGACTGTAGGGTCGGGATACTTTTTGTGTTTGGCCACTGCCTTCCTTATAGTTAACAGTGTGTTACTGAGCACTTTCACGTGATGGAGGATTCATCTAATAAGGAAGCCATCACTATGCTCACACTATACATGCTTGACAGTTTCAGGACAACATTTCTGCTCTATGTGGGGACTTTGTATGCAAGTAACCGAAAATAAGTCTAGAAACATATAGACATTATGCCACAGTATTGTACAGGAGGGATTGTTTACCCCTGATGGGCAGTAGTGGACAAATAAGCGCTGTCCCTTACTCCCTGGATATAGCTGACGATCGATGTCCAACAGCTACTTGCAAGTGGTCGCTTGTGGCACTTTCAGGCTTCAGTTTTGGGCGTTGTGGTTCTACTCCGCAGCAGATTTTTGGTGCACAGCGTGATGATCATTTTAAACCAAAGAGATTTCCTTCTAGTGATGGGAATATTTAGTACAAGAATGTGCTCAACAGATCTTGCATGTTACCTGAAAGTTTACTGCAGAGGTTTCAGAAAAAAAGTATTTGTTCCAAGGCTGCTGGAATCCAATTAGGAGATTGTTTTTACATAAACAGAAAAATCTGTGGAAATAAGTTCAGCATCCTCTAAAAATGGCAACAACAAGATTTTAAATTATATCTTCTCACTCCAATAAACATTAAAGCTTTCTCGATATTTCAGAATTTGTGAAACTGAACGTTTAAAATGCCCTATATTAAATATATTTACATACTAAATAAAATGAATAAACATTAAATATTTGTTAGTCGATATTCCGTTTGTTTCTCCAAGACTTTATTTGAATTAAAATAATATAATCGAAAAGTAAAACTCCGTAGGAATAGTTGGTATATATCTCTGTAAACCAAAGAGGGTAGAATGCAACACAAGATTGTGTTTTATGCTGCTGTGCTGCAGAAACAGTTGCCAACGTTTCATACAATCTTCATATGTTTGTTTTGTTTGACGTATCTGCCTATCGTTATCCAAATGAAACACGCAAGATTGTGATAACAAAACATTAGAAGTTCTAAGAGTTACGAATGTAAACTTTTGGGATGTAAATGTTGTTTTTATTTTGTGGTAGAAACCAATGCAGTGGTGAAACGGGTTAAACAACAGTGGTTTTTTAATATTCTAGGAATAGAGTGTTGCATATTAAATAGAATTATTACTTTCTGTGAAGTATGTCGCAGTAAGTGACCTGTTGCTCCAGGTTAGTCAGCGGCGTACCAACTCATGCAGACACACGAACCGCATAAACTACGAGGATAATTTTTAATTTCACCACGAGCACTTAAATGCTAAGTCATCCACTTAGGATGCTAAATTTTTCAAGGGTCTTGTACAAATGCAAATTAAACGAAACAACAAGGATCTCTTTTGTCGTAGGGCAGTTTTTACGGTATTATTTTAATGAAGACGGCCTTTGTCTTAAGGTCTGGGCCCCGGGGTCATGGTCATCCACAAAGCATTTTGTCAAGTAGCAAATAAAAACAGAGAAGAAGACGGCCGCAAGAAACTCTTTTACTAACGAACAGTAACTGCTTAGCTTATTTTGAGTCGCTTGCCTTTCTTTTGTTCCGCAGCCCGAGGTAACGGAGCGCTGCGGAGGGAGAGAGAGAGAGAGGGACATTTGCATAATTGAAATTGCAGCAAAATTGTGCTTTGTTGCTTTCTTTCCTTCTTCTTCCTTTCTCGTCCTTAGCTTTTTTTTAAATCCCTCATCCTTTTCTATATCTACCCTCTGCCTGCTTCTGTCTCACTCACTCACTAGTGTTACTGTCTTTTTTTTCTTACATTGTTATTCAGTTGCTGCTACCCTTTTTAGACAATGTATATTGTTTTCATTTTCTTATTATTTTCCTTCTGAATTTTTCTTTTGTGATCACTATGCACAACCTAGCATTGTTGTCTTTATTATTATTATTATTATTATTATTATTATTATTATTATTATTATTATTATTATTATTATTATTATTATTATTATTATTATTATTATTATTATTATTATTATTATTATTATTATTATTATTATTATTATTATTATTATTATTATTATTATTATTATTATTATTATTATTATTATTATTATTATTATTATTATTATTATTATTATTATTATTATTATTATTATTATTATTATTATTATTATTATTATTATTATTATTATTATTATTATTATTATTATTATTATTATTATTATTATTATTATTATTATTATTATTATTATTATTATTATTATTATTATTATTATTATTATTATTATTATTATTATTATTATTATTATTATTATTATTATTATTATTATTATTATTATTATTATTATTATTATTATTATTATTATTATTATTATTATTATTATTATTATTATTATTATTATTATTATTATTATTATTATTATTATTATTATTATTATTATTATTATTATTATTATTATTATTATTATTATTATTATTATTATTTCAAATGTTAAATATTTATTTTTTCCCAAATTGTATGTCATTATTTTTTTCGCAGTCATACAAATAAAACTAAATTTCTAATACGGTTCAGCTGTTTAAATCATTAAATCCCGATCACTTGAAGCATTCTTAATTCTTTATTCTTTTACATATTATGAAATGTCTAATAAACCAGTTCCTCAATTGCTTATATTAATTAATCTGTTAGTGGTATAGGAATAAATGCTTGTACCATAATGTGTGAGTAGACAAACCCGCATACCACATTTTTATATGACGGCTGTTCAATAAAGAATGATCACCTTTTTTTTGGCAACGTACCTTTATTCATACACATAATTTTGATGGTCCTTCTCAAAATAGTGTCCCCTGAATGCGATACACTTGTCCCAGCGTTTCTGCCAGTCTTCAAAGACATGCTGGAAACCATTTTTGAGAGATCCTTCTAAATCACCTCGGCAGCCTTCACCACTGCTTCTGATGACGGATAATGCCTCCCACGAAGGCGTTTCTTCAAGTTAGTGAACAGAAAAAAGTCACATGGGGCTAAATCTGGACTATAGTGAGGGTGAGGGATGCACTTTACGTTCATTTTTGCAAGATATTCAGCAACAACATTGGCAATATGCGGCCGCGCATTATCGTGGTGCAGCATCCAGCCTGCTTCATGGAAATGTGGTCTTTTACGCCTGATATGGACTTGCAATGTTTTCAGGATATCCCTGTAGTATTGTCCAGTTACTGATGTATGTGCAGGTACAACATGCTGATAAACCATTTCATAAATATCAAAGAATGAGATGAACATAACTTTCCCAGCAAATGTGACCACTTTTACCTTTTGGGGGGATGGTGATGAAGGAGATTTCCACACTAAGCTTTGCTGTTTGCTCTCAGGATCAAAATGATGTAGCCAAGTTTCATCAGCAGTGATTGCGTTTGAAAGAAACTCCGGATCTTCCTCTAACATCAACTTTAACTGCATATTACCTCCATTGCAGCGGTAGGCGATACTGAAGATGTCTGAACTGGCCTGGTTCTCACAGGCGGAAACCAGGAGTACCAACAAAGAAACTACTACGGCGTGTTTGTTTACATTAAGCTAACATAATATAATACGACTGAATTTTACTGCATATCATTATGTGCGTTAAAAGATCATCATCATTCTTTATTGAACAGCTCCCGTAGAATCCTCCTCGGTTGTACAATTGAATTTTTACAATATGATACATAAATTCAGGTGAAATCCGGCAACGGAATTCCAGAATTTTTACAGCCTAAATAAGTAAAATTTTCGAAAATAGTTCTCAGTCAGGCCCCCTTTATAGCTTAATGACACATAATTTAATATTTTTACTCTAATGTAGTATATTGATAAGGTTCATCAGCCCAGAGGTTACAAAAAATGGAGTACGTTTGTGTTTGAATAAGTTGTATTTATGTACGGCGCGCTCTGTTGAGCAAAACTCCAATCTCTACGTGGTTTATCGCATCGGCTGGGATATTGCGTTTGAACTGTGTACTAGTATCGTTTGTTTAAAGTTCCTTCACGTTAATAGTTGAAAAACGTCTCAGAATATGAGATTCTTCTGTTTGTTACAAATAGTACAGATAGATTTTTTTTATGTCCCCTTTATGTGTTTCCATAGTTAAAGAAAGTCGTTGATTCAGATAATTCTACGTAATCCGCCCAAAGTTAAAAATTCAGTTCCAACTTGACTTCCATCCTATCAGCTATTCATGTGAACACTTGACGTACGGATTCATTAACATTTAAAGGATCGCCAGTCAGCAGTGTGACGTCATATCTTGTCCACTGGGCGGACAACGGACTAGAATAAAATGAAAGCCCAGTTTTAGTATACCTCTCGTGGTGCAAATATCATTGATCAGGATGAAATTTTCGGGATGGGAAGAGGTTTGAACGAATTGATTAAGCCTCCGTTTGTATGTCCAAGTTCACGTAGTCTGGATTCACTTCCAAAAACTTTTGTTAGTCCTCTCTGCAAGTCTCGTATATTTCTGTGTTTTATATCTCGTATGTTTCTGTGTTACAGTACATTTTAGGTCGAGTAGAATATCTTAAAATTTCCAGCCAAAGAACTTAAAAATTGATCCCAGCAATGCATCTTAAGTGCTATTATTGAACTTTCTATTCAATTTTCTACATTCTCATTTACGAAATGTAGTTCATAAATTCGTTATAGGTATAATAAATTCTGCAAAATCAATTTTACAAATTTTCAAAGCCCAACTCTATATCATAGGTAGTAGCTTACCTGTCTCACGATCAAACTCTTAAGTTATCATCTGGAAAAGGCTATTTCCAAAGTTTTCGCTTATCCTCAAAGAGGAATGTCTGATAACTCTAAGCTCTATGTACCCTGTACTCATTTGAACATCATTTCATTCATCGTCTGATATGACTTAACGTTGGAGGTTTTCTCTTATCCTAAAATATGAATGTCTGATAACTCTAAGCTCTATGTACCCTGTACTTATTTGAACATCATTTCATTCATCGTCCGATATGACTTAACGTTAGAGGTGTTCTCTTATCCTGAAAGATGAATGTCTGGTAACTCTAAGCTCTATGTACCCTGTACTTATTTGAACATCATTTCATTCATCGTCCGATATGACTTAACGTTGAAGGTTTTCTCTTATCCTGAAAGATGAATTTCTGGTAACTCTAAGCTCTATGTACCCTGTACTTATTTGAACATCATTTCATTCATCGTCCGATACGGCTTAACGTTGGAGGTTTTCTCTTATCCTGAAAGATGAATGTCTGGTAACTCTAAGCTCTATGTACCCTGTACTTATTTTAACATCATTTCATTCATCGTCCGATATGACTTAACTTTGGAAGTTTTTTATTATCCTGAAAGATGAATGTCTGATAACTCTAAGCTCTATGTACTCTGTACTTATTTGAACATCATTTCATCCATTGTCCGATATGAACTATCGTCGGAGGGTTTCTCTTATCCTGAAAGATGAATGTCTAGTAACTCTAAGTTCTATGTACTCTGTACTCATTTGAACATCATTCATTTTGCGATGTGACTTACCTTTGGATAAAATAAATTGAAAACTGAATCAAGAATAGTATTGGAAAACACTTCATGTTTGCGAAAACTGCCTTTGGCCTCATTTCTGATATTAATACCAGCCATATCCAGTTTTATGACGCAACAACTTCTCCGAACTTCAAAGATTTACCACATGATTGTTGAACGCTATTTTGTTTAGGTTGTTCATCGACATATTTTTATATCGGGCAGCTGTTGATAGGCCATTTTTCCTCGACTTTTATGGATTTAGAAACATGATATGTAAGTGCCTTACAAGCAGTGCAGTAAAGGAGGAACTTTGTCTTATGCTTTTGTTCTTAAAGTATCGGGTTAAAGTATTTGTAGAATTATACCAGAGAGAGTAAAAATGTGCATAAATTTTCAGAAATTAGTTAAATACGCAATAACCGCTTAAATATGTATATATATGCACTATTAAATCACAATAAACTGCTTATAATGTGGAATATGTTTGTTATCTACATGAATATATTTAACTATCATGGAATTGGATATACAAATAAGCAAAACCATTCAATTTTTGCGTCACTACAAACCTGTGCTTAAACAAAGCCAAATTTTTGTGTAGTAACCTATGACTTACTAGTGATGGAAAAGTCATTCAGAGTTAAAATACTTCAAGCATTTAAATACCCACATCATTTGTTGCAAAGTTGTATTGAATATGTAGTAATTTAGTCAAAATAATATGGATAGTTTTAGGAAATTTGTGAAAATGTTCTTATGTGATTGATAGTTTGGAGTGGGATTAAAGAGGCACTCAATAATATAAAATTTTCAATTAATAAACAGGTATATTTTGATAATTAATTATTGAGAGCACGTAATTTCTGTGTAACAAATGAAAGCGCAGTTTTACTATTACAGTTCATGGAGAGCCTTTCATTACTAATAAGGCATTCATTTGTTTCTACAAACGTGCACAATGTGGACCGACATTCAATCATTTAAATACGCAGACAAACGGGTTCATTTGAAAGTTCATCAATGTTTAGCTATACTTCCTCGTCCATAAAACGTGTTTAGCTTGGACAATAAATTTACATAGGCACATCCAGTAATGTTGCATTGTTTATCCATTTCATAATATCAAAATTTCTGATTTAAAATGTCTATTGCAAATGTAGATGTGTAATGCAACACTCATTACTCAGGAGTCGTAATTTGTTTTTGCCTATCTCCTGACAAACAGTTCCAGAGACTTCATCTGAAACTGTGTGTGTGTGTGTGTGTGTGTGTGTGTGTGTGTGTGTGTGTGTGTGTGTGTGTGTGTGTGTGTGTGTGTCAGGGAGAAAGAGAGAGTGAGAGAGAGGGAGGGACAGAAGTGCAGAACCAAAAATAATAGTAGAGTATTTAAAGTTATTATCGTATTATTTATTTGCGTTCGTCTCTTCCTCCAGACAAGTGTCTGTAGATGGCAATATGTGCTATTCTTAGCTCTTTGCTGTTTACCTTTCAACTGCGTTATTACTTTACCGGCAATGTCGGAAAAATATTTTGTTTGTTAATGAGGTTGTCAGTTGAAATCACGACGCCAGTTTGCCGAAATTTTATCCCTCAACAGTTCTTTTACATAATTCTACGAGCATGGTATAGACTTACACTTCCTGTTTATTGACTTCAAGCATGCATTTGATTCAATTGATAGAGGAGCCCTCTATAAAACTCTGCAATGTTTTAAAATGCAACCAAATATAATAAGGCTAACAAAAATGACAATGGAAAATACAAAAGACAAAGTGAAAGTAATGAACAAAATGAGTCCAGATTTTGACTATAATGCAGGAGTAAGACAAAGGTGATGCACTGTCAGCAGCTCTATTCAACCTAGCCCTGCAGAGAGCAATAGCAAAAATTGATGCTAAAGGTGAAATATTCTTTAAGTCCAGTCAAATATGTGCATATGCAGATGACGTAGTGATCGTGACAAGAGACAAAAAAACGTTAGTTGAAGTTTATGAAGAATTAGAAAGAAGGTCTAAGGAAATAGGATTAGAAGTAAACGAGAAAAAAACTAAATACATAAAAATGACAGCAGATAAAAGCAAAAGAATAATTTCAAATCTAGTAGTTACAGACAAAACATTTGAAGGGGTATCCAAATTTAGATATTTAGGAGCACTTGTAAACAATGAAAATAATTTAAACGAGTGCATAAAAGAAAGAATCCAAAGTGGAAACGCAGCCTATTATGCAAATTTATCACTATTAAGAATAGGTTTATTAGTAGAAGGACAAAATACAAGATTTATAAAACCCTGATAACACCAATAGTAACATACGCTGCTGAAACTTGGACCCTAAACAATGCGGATGAAGAAATACTTCAAAGATTTGAAAGGAAAATATTAAGACGAATCTTTGGACCTGTAAAAGATAAAGATCAATGGAGAATAAGATATAATCATGAAATAGAAGAATTAATAAATAAGCAAGATATTGTAAAATTTATAAAAGCACAAAGGATAAGATGGCTAGCGCATATAGAGAGAATGACGGAAGATAGAATGCCAAAAAAAGTATTGAAAGGAAGATTGTATAATAGACGAAAAAAAGGAAGACCGAGAACTAGGTGGTTAGATGATGTAATGGAAAAGTAAAGCGGAAGACAGAGATGTGTGGAGGAGGATCGTGCAGGAGGCGAAAGCCCACCAAGGGCTGTAGAGCCAGTAGAGAAGAAGTTCTTTTACATTCCAATAAATTTGCTACATGGAGCTATGGTTTACATCGCTCAGGGCGGGATTTGAACCAATGACACCGCAATGTAGGGCTTATTGATTGCAAGATCATGGGTTCAAACCCAGCTAGAAATGTAAAGTGCAACAGTTGAGAGGGCAATGAATATAAGGCTACTCTAGTGTTACCATGATTGTGACATTCACTTGTCCACTGAACAGAAGACGAACAATCTGAAATATATTATTAATGGAAACGAATTTAAATGAAAACAGTGTTGTAAAAAGCAATCCTAAGTACGGCAGTGAACAAGCCTATTCTTCGCGGGATTACTGTTTCATTTCGATGTACATTGTCCCCAGCGATTTACCACACCTATTATTCTATCCCATTAAAGTAGCACATTCAGCCCGAGCTCTTTCTCTGTCCCGCACAGCTATTATTCGATTAAAACCATTCAATTAGCGGGCTCGAGTTTTTTTTTCACTTCAGAATAAAATCGCGTCAATGGAGGAGCACAATAACGAATTCTTTTAAAATTGATGAGAATAAAACAATGTACAGAGAGGAAATCACGGCTTTATTTTCGGGGGATGAGGTTGCAACAAACCAAAGAAAAAAGAAGCTAAACCCACGAGGGAAATCAAACTCTAGCCCTCGGTATGCTAAATGTTTTCCAAAATTATTCAATTTTTTGAATATCGTCGTGTTTATCAAGCATATTACAATTATTTGAATAACAAAGGGTAATGGTATACAGTGTGTCCCGTTATTGAAGTAACAGTTTACGCCGCATTGTAACGAATGGTCCCTAATTTAATACAATACAATTTAAAATGAATATTTTAAGCTTAAACAGGTCTCTTTGATATTTCTTTTACTCTGTAGCACACACCTACTTGTGCTGCTAGTAATTTCTCCGACGTACACACAAGTTTCATCTGGAAGCTGAACACTACAGCTCCAATATTCACTTGTGAACTGCTTCACTGCACGACTCACTGCTTACCGACTCCTCACCACGTAGTTTACCATGATGTCGACTCACAAAAACTGAACGGCTTCACTGCGCTTACTCCTCACTACGGAGCTGCACTCGTTGACTCAACTCAGTTGACAGTCCAAGCAACATACCACTACTACTACAGCGTCCACTCCTCACCAGAAAATTTGAAGCACTCTCGAAACTCACTCTGAACACTAAACCCTGTCCTATCAGACCTCAGACTGACTTATAAAGTCCTCCTGGACGAGAGAGGTTGTTCTTGTAGTCGAATTTTCTTTAATTACAATCTAGAACAGTCTTGAATTATAATAATAATGCCCACCTCGGTAGCGTAGATGGCTGCGCGTCTGCCTTACGTCCAAGAGGTCCCGAGTTCGAATCTCGGTCAGGCTCAGTTATCTAGATAGCGCTTTTCCGGGGCTTTCCCTTATCCTGAAAGACGAATGTCGGGTAATCCTAAGCTCCATGGACCCCGAACTCATTGGAGCATTATTGCACCCATTTCATTCATCGTCCTTTATGCCTAAATGTTAGAAAACGTAAATTTCAAAATTATAATAATAATAATAATAATAATAATAATAATAATAATAATAATAATAATAATAATAATAATAATAATAATAATAATAATAATAATAATAATAATAATAATAATAATAATAATAATAATAATAATAATAATAATAATAATAATAATAATAATAATAATAATAATAATAATGATAATGATAATGATAATGATAATGATAATGATAATGATAATAACAATAACAATAACAATAACAATAACAATAATAATAATAATAATAATAATAATAATAATAATAATAATAATAATAATAATAATAATAATAATAATAATAATAATAATAATAATAATAATAATAATAATAATAATAATAATAATAATAATAATAATAATAATAATAATAATAATAATAATAATAATAATAATAATAATAATAATAATAATAATAATAATAATAATAATAATAATAATAATAATAATAATAATAATAATAATAATAATAATAATAATAATAATAATAATAATAATAATAATAATAATAATAATAATAATAATAATAATAATAATAATAATAATAATAATAATAATAATAATAATAATAATAATAATAATAATAATAATAATAATAATAATAATAATAATAATAATAATAATAATAATAATAATGGAAATTAATTGTTCTTTCACACTAGCCGTGTGTAGGACGCAATATGAAAGGGTAGAGCCAGACTGAAAAATTCAATGCCATAGCCGAGATCTGAACTACGGATCTTCTGGTCTCCTTCCAGCCGCTCTAAACCATTGAGCTATTATGGCCAACGTGCCAACATGACATTAAATTCTCCAACTGACTCGTGGTATTCTAGGTAAAGTACTTACAACATAGTAAGTACCAATTAAGGTAGTTGTCTGATGTGTTTATGAGAACTGCTAGTGGCTTACCAGAAGAAAACACGACTCAGTTGGAGAATTTAATGTCCTGTTGGCACGTGGGCCATAGTAGCTCAATGGTTTAGAGCGGCTGGACGGAGACCAGAAGATCCATGGTTCAAATCCCGGCTATGGCATTGGATTTTTTTCAGTCTGGCTCTACCCTTTAATAATAATAATAATAATAATAATAATAATAATAATAATAATAATAATAATAATAATAATAATAATAATAATAGTAATAATAATTTTAATAATAATAATAGTTGTAATAGTAACAATAAATAAACAGTAATAAATACAGTTGAATAGCATGGAATGCGTTCTTTTGGATCACAATAAAACAGTCTAATCGAATAGCCAATCGGACATTCGCTGAAAAATTTCCGCCTGTAGCTACGTATCTGAAAGATTTGCAAATGAACAACGAGTATTTTCCTATTCCAGAGGTTGAAAACCTCATAAACATTTAAGGTTTTACCCAGCGATGATATTGGAGAGTTAACTGCTTTCTTATTCCCAACAGTTTGACATTCAAAGCGGCAGAAGGGGAAAATATCTGATGCTTTGTATTCACTGACTTTATTTGCCTAGTTTTTCAATTAACTATTTCTACACATATATGTACCTCTCCAGAAATAGTGTTACTACAGCTTTTTTTCTAATTGGTATAGGAAAATGCAGTACACTTTAGTGATTGTCACTTGTTTTAAGAGTTGGTTGCTATGCGATATGAAATGCCTAAAAGTGAGTGATATACAATACCTATACTTGGCAAAGGAAGTTAAAAGTAAAGCACAGAAGTTGCGCTTGCCTGTCATTGGAGAGTGTTTTAGAGGAAGGACATGTGTTAACATGTGAGGAGGAATGGGCCCAGAACATAAATTATATATGGGCCTTCTATTTGCAGTGTTCTTTCAGACGTGCTTCATACGAACGCTCACTTCAAAAGAATAAGGCATTGTTACGTGTAGGCAGACATACGTGGACGTACGTGCTTCACAGAAATGTTACAGAAACAATTATATATGTTGGTATCTGATCAGAGAGACAAATGACTACAGTACCGTAGTATTGTTAGCATTACTAAGGTTCTGTTACAACGACACGCAATAACAATGCACATGAACTGCACTTTGTTACTTTCAATACATTTAACTGTTAATTCTGCAACCGTAAAGGTGCACCATGAAGAGGAAACAAACCCAAATAAATATATGGTGAAAATGTTATAATGAGCTCAGTTTATGATAAAGGTTGAAGCTAAAGTGACCGGTTAACATATATTATAATAGAGATATAACAGAATAGAGGAGCATTTCACATTTTGAGGCAGAAGGGAGAAGAAATGAATAAAATAAAATGTATAAAATATGAAGGAATAAAAAGGTGATTGTCAAACAAAAGAGGGAGAAACTTAGAAGCGTAAAGACACCTGAAAACGCATGACGAGACACAGAAAGTGGGAAAGAAGATGTGGTGAAAGCGGAAAGAGACCATAAGTGAATATAAAGTCTAGTGGCGAAGTGATTAATTGTATACCAGTTTCAACAAGGGAAGAAATCCAAAGAAATGTGAAAGGTAAGATTAGAAAATGCAAATAAAATCTAATGAAAAAGTAAGAATTAAATAGAAATGAGCAGAAGCCCAAAAATGATAAAAGATAGGCATGAAACTGAGGTTATAGCGAAATAATTGAAATCGGCGTAGAGAAGATTAGAGAAGTTATAAGGGAATTTGGATAATAAGAGCGAACCTGGAGAGATGAGTTGAGAAAAATAGGAAAGTTCACAAAGAGGACTGGACCATCCTACAGAAGGCATTCAGAGGTCCAAACGTGGTCTGTTGTACCTAAGCCCCACGTGCCCCCTCCGGGAGGTAGGATAAGGCGGAAGGAGACAAAGGAGGCCGTGCCAAGGAGACACGACAGTGCAGAGGGTCAAGCTGGAAGCTCCACGGCAGGCCAGAACAACGGCATCTTATTCACCTTGAAACGGCGCACCAGACAGAGTTGCAGACCGAAGACCGTCATACTGGAGGAGGGTCTGCCATGCAGCGCAGAGGTACCTGTCGACTTACCCAGCATTTGCATGGCGACCAGGGAAAAGGCCCAAAATGTGTCACCTTGTGTTGGCAACGGCAATCGAACTCGGGTCTCCTCAATTCCAGAGCCATCCTACTCGGTAGACTACAGAGGACGAAAAAGAGAACCTGGGAGGTGGCGTCCCTTCTGTGGGACTAAAAAGGGAGCTCAAGGAGGAATTAAAACATATCCTTAACATTTCAAAAATTGTTGAATGATGAGAACATTTTCGCAAAAATTACTCAGGGGTATATATATAATGTTTCTGATTTTATTGAATGAATAAATTATTTATTTTGCATGTTCCAAAATTTTACAATATACAGCTTTAGGCTTCATTTGTCTTTACCTTGTTGCTACCTTGGCTTACATGACACCCTAGTCTTCTGCTCTGTCAGGTAGCTCTTAACCTCCATACCTCCTTGTTACTTAATTAGTTCCTTTCTTTCCCCTCATCTTCCTTTCTTATATTCTTTACATTTATTTGTGTTTACCCTGTTGCTAACTTGGCTTACATGACACTCTGGTCTTCTGCTCTGTCAGGTAGCTCTTAACTTCCATGTCTCCTCCTTACTTAATTAGTCCCTTTCTTCCCCCTCATCTTCCTTTCTTATATTCTTTACATTTATTTGTCTTTACCTTGTTGCTACCTTGGCTTTATGACACCCTGTTCTTCTGCTCTGTCAGGTAGCTCTTAAACTTCATGTCTCCTTGTTACTTAATTGGTCCCTTTCCCCCCCTCATCTTCCTTTCTTATATTCTTTACATTTATTTGTCTTTACCTTGTTGCTACCTTGTCTTACATGACACCCTTGTTTTCTGCTCTTCCAGGTAGCTCTTAACCTCCATACCTCCTTGTTACTTAATTAGTCGCTTTCTTCCCCCTCATCATCCTTTCTTATATTCCCTATATTTATTTGTCTTTACCTTGTTGCTACCTTGGCTTACATGACACCCTGGGCTTCTGCTCTGTCAGGTAGCTCTTAACCGCCATGACCTCTTGTTACTTAATTAGTCCCCTTCTTCCCCCTCATCTTCCTTTCTTATATTCTTTACATTTATTCGTCTTTACCTTGTTGCTACCTTGTCTTACATGACACTCTGGTCTTCTGTTCTGTCAGGTAGCTCTTAACCTCCATGCCTCCTTGTTACTTAATTAGTCCCTTTTCCCCCCTCATCTTCCTTTCTTATATTCTTTACATTTATTCGTCTTTACCTTGTTGCTACCTTGGCTTACATGACACCCTGGGCTTCTGCTCTGTCAGGTAGCTCTTAACCGCCATGACCTCTTGTTACTTAATTAGTCCCCTTCTTCCCCCTCATCTTCCTTTCTTATATTCTTTACATTTATTCGTCTTTACCTTGTTGCTACCTTGTCTTACATGACACCCTGGTCTTCTGCTCTGCCAGGTAGCTCTTAACCTCCATGTCTCCTTGTTACTTAATTAGTCCCTTTTCCCCCCTCATCTTCCTTTCTTATTCTTTACATTTTTCTTATTCTTTACATTTCTTGTCCATTTTTCTTTTACTTTGATACAAAAATAATTTTTAGCAAGGGTTCCACGTTTTGGCGCCAATTTGAAACAAATTATTTTGTGTGGCGGGCAAATGTTACCACGTTGTGGCTGCAGTTTGAAGCAATATAATGTGTGGCTCAGGGTAAAGCAATGAGGTTTATCTCCAAGTATGCGTGGATATGTGTGAGAAGGATGGTTTTAATGACACTGGAATGCCCGTTTCAAACTTTTTTAATGACTGCTTCTTTTATTATTACTTTAAACTCGACCAAGGATTAGCAATATCACTGTTTAAAGTTACTGAAGGTGGAATGCTTATTACTCGATCACTTTTGGTCTGCCTGGCCCAAGACAGAAGGAGTTGACCGCCCTAATTGGCCTCACGCCGTGGACTGATGCCCATAGATTCGCGTGAGTGTGCATGTGACTTTCACTTTCTGGAAGCACTCTTTTCGCAAAGATTCCCTTTGTGATTATTTTGTCATGCCATTATTAAGAGTCCGAAGAATAGCCCATTCAACAAGTCAAGTGCTATCCTTTAGAACTCTGCTAAGGACACTGTTTCTTACGTTTATTTTGTTAAAACAACTTATTCACCCAAACTTCTATTCGACTCAACTGCCCTTGCACGTGTTGTATCAAACAACCAACATTCATTTGAAATTCATCATGATTCTTTATACATTGCAACTTTCTGTAAGAACTCACCAATACTTCTTACCTTCTTTTCCTTCTTTCCTGTTAACATTTTTATAGCTACTATCCTCTTCTCTACTTTCTCCCATTTTTCCTCCCAAACCTTTTTTCTCCACATTGCAACCTCCTCACATTCTGTTACATAGTGTTCTATGCTCTCTTTTTTTTCCCACACAATACACAATTTCCCTTTTTCCTACCTCTTCTCCCTCTTAGAAATATTGTTCCTGTTCTCATCTAAGCTAGCCCTTCTCTCTCTTACCTATTGCAGTAATCTACATATGCTTCTCGCCCATAATTTCTTTTTTCACTGCAGGCTGGCAGGCTGTTTGGAACAGCCCGAAGGGTGGTCAAGTCGTGTACCTGCTCTGGGAAGAGCTTAACCACGTAGTGGCGGGATGTGGATGTTGTAGGATGACGGGTGAAAATTAAGTGGGTGTAGAGAACGGAGGTAGCTTGTTGCTCCTCGTGGAATGATGAACCGGATGCTACAGACAGCGTGCACAGCTGGTGGGTTAGTTAATAAACTTGGAAGAAGATAAGTAGAATTTTGAGTTTTCCAGGTTAAATATTGGATAGCTGTAATTTAGTTTATGCAGGAATGGGGATCATGTGTTTAACGGTAATGACCGCAAGGCATGCGGGGTAACCGGTAACACTCACGAGGTACATAGTCCCCTAGGGATCTGACTAGGGCGCTCTGATGGTGAGGCAAATTCTCGAAAAATTTGATAGCCCGGCGCCTAGTTTCATCCTCCACATATCGGAGGGATGAAGCCTCGTGAAGTAGTCTCACGGGGAACCTTGTGCATACAGAATAAATAATCCGAAGACATTTATTCTGTGCACGTTGGAGCAGAACTAGATGTGAGCCTGCGGCCATACCCCAGACTTCGCACGCATAGAGCATGATAGGGAGGACCAGAGCCTTAAAAAGGCGCAACTTTAGGAAAACAGACATCGCAGACCTAAGCACAGGGTATAGTGATGCCATGGCACCACAGGACCGATGCGCTTGCTTCCGGATGTGTTCCCGAAAAGTTAGGCCCTTGTCCAGCTTGACTCCCAAGTACTTGATTGAATTCTCCCACCTAATCCCTTGCCCCAATTTCTTTTTATTTAAAATGCTTTCATGGAAGTATTGAAAACAATGTTGTTGTATAAATTAAATTAATTGGGAATCCATTAATGACACTAAACAACGCTTACTTTTAAATTTTCCCGGAACTAGTTTCAGAGGCCTTCCCTCTATCTTCAGCCGGACATCGACTGGTTCTCATTCGTGTAGCTGGCAATATTTTGTCATCGGTCTCCTCTGGTGGCGGTTCGAGGAACTTGCTTAACAAATCTTGCTGGGGGATGTCGAAATTGAATACTTTGTTCCTATTTTTTGAAATAAAGATTTGTTCCCATGTGGACAGTTCTTCTTTTCCTGTTGTATGTTTTAGTAGTTTTGGTTCTGGATTTATGTTGTGTTTTTTTTTTTCAAAAATGCGTGGCAACTGCTGATTTTTCTAATTGTTTGTATTTTATGTTCCTAAAGTGTTCCTTTGCTCTTGTTTCTAAATTTCTTTTGGTTTTTTCAATATAAATTTGACTACAGTCACAGCATACAATTTGATATATACCAGATTTTTTGTTAGATGGAATGGCATCTTTGATGTTTGAGCAAATTAGCTTTTTTTTTAAGGAAAAATGGTTTACTAGAGCTAGTTGAATGTTTTGTTTTTTGAAGACTTTTTTGAATTTATCAAAGATCCATGGATGGTAAGTGAATTTTTTGAAGATCACTTTAGTTTCTGTAGCTGAGAGGGTTGTGGTTTCCTTTAGTAGTTTCTTCTTATTTGCTAAGTTCACTTTTTTGTCTACTAGTGATTTGGGAAAGTCATTTTTCTGTGCTATTTCAATAATTTTGTTGTATTCTATTTTGTATTCTTCTGCTGTGAGAGGGATTTTGACCAGTCTGTGTGCTAAACTATTAAATATTGCTACTACTACTACTACTACTACTACTACTACTACTACTACTACTACTACTACTACTACTACTACTACTACTACTACTACTACTCATGTACAGCTGTCTCACTATTAACTGCTCCATGTCCTGCATCAGCTTTTCCATAATCCTGCTAGTAGCAGTAGATCATTCCAAAAGCCAAATGTTCTCTTATGTTCTGGAGTGATATAGAACAGTATTTCCACAGTAACGACACAGTTTCGTGACGTCAGCCACCAGTAGTCTTTGAAGACATGCCTCTACTGTTCCACCAGCCAGTAAACAACAAGAGGGATTAAATTAATTGGGAGTCGATTAATGACACTAAACAACACTTCCTAAAGGTTTCCCATGGATGTTCAAACTCTGGCAATGATATGTAGATGACATATTTGCCATAGTGCCAAAAAACACATCAGTGATGCACTAAAACTTTTAAATATTCAAGAAAAAAGCATCAAGTTCACTGTAGAAGTTGAAAAAGACGAGTATTTACCATTTTTAGATCTAAAAATAATCAGAAATAAAAATAGAATAAACTTTGGCATTTACAGAAAACCAACACAGACAGACAACTACATAAAAGCTAATGGCTACAATCCAAGATCCCACAAACAGGCAATCATTAATCGACTCCCAATTAATTTAATTCGATTGTTTGTTTGCTTGTTTTTCTTTCCTTCTAATAATTACGTTAAAAGTATGAAATTTCGAAGTAAAAACATCGACAAGCACCTCACCTAATCCATCCTACAGCAAACTGTGTAGATAAATACCACTTTCATGTTTATCTGGCTTAGCAAACGTTTGTAAGAGCAGTTTGTACGGAACAAGTAGAGAAGGTGCAACAGTATACTCCTGAATTTTGCGAGAGATTGTCCTTTTGTTTGCATTTTCCGCCGTGACATTGTGACGGGCGAAATTTAACCCCAGAGCCAATTGCTCGGCATTTGGGAAGACGTTATCGTCACACAGCGGGAACAACAGAGGTTCTGTCGGAGTGGCGGGCTGCCCCAGGGGTTTCCCTGCTGCCGACACGGAGCCACGCAACCGGAAAACGCGCTCGGCGGCTCGGAAACGTGAACAAATGAAGTGCGCACCGGAAAGTCACATTCCACGGGAAATTCGGTATTCAAAACATTTGTTCTTTTCTACCCACCCGCCCTTCTGATACTTCAGCAAATCTCTCTCCTTCTCTGTCTTTTCCTGTTTTATTCTCTTTTTCCCGCCCTTCTTTATATATTCATGTGCATTCTATAATCTGCAAAACCCTTCCACTTTCCGACGTACGAGAAGTGGCTTCCTGCTAGAAGTCCTCATGGCGAGCTCAATTCAAACCAAGATTCCTTGCTTGTTGAACAAAAACCTTAAGAAAAAGCAATTATACCTTCTTCTTTCTTTCATACGCGGAAATTCTTCCCTGTTTTTTCAATTATTCACTGCATGTCTACGCTATGGACACAAAGCAATGGATAGAATATGTAAAGAGTGCGCTCTGATTACTGCTTTTGCTAATTTTATCTGACAAAGTTCATTTTTTACGAGGGTTGTTCAATAAAGAATGACTACAACATTTTTTGAAAACGTACCCGTATTCCTCCTCATAATTTTGATAGTCCTTCTCAAAATAGTCTCCCCTGAATGTAATTCACTTGTACCAGCGTTTCTGCCAGTCTTCAAAGACATGCTGGAAACCATTTTTGAGCAATCCTTCAAAATCGTCTCCGCAGCCTTCACCACTGCTTCTGATGATGAATAATGCCTACCACGAAGGCGTTTCAACAAGTTAGGGAATAGAAAACAGTCACATGGGGCTAAATCCGGACTATAGTGAGGGTGAGGGATCCACTTTACGTTGATTTTTGCAAGATATTCAGCTACAACTTTGGCAATATACGGCCGCGCATTATCGTGGTGCAGCATCCAGCCTGTTTCAAGAAAATGTGGTCTTTTGCGCCTTGCAATATTTTCAGATATCCCTGTAGTATTGTCCAGTTACTGATGTGTGTGCAGGTACAGCATGCTGATAAAACATTCCATGAATATCAAAGAATGAGATGACCTTAACTTTCCCAGCAGAAGCTACCACTTTTGATATTTTGGGGGGTTGGTGATGACGGAGATTTCCACACTGAGCTTTGCTGTTTGCTCTCAGGATCAAAATGATGTAGCCAAGTTTCATCAGCAGTGATTACGTTTGAAAGAAACTCCGTATCTTCCTCTAACATCAACTTTAACTGCATGCAGACCTGCGTGCGAATGTCCTTTTGTTCGGGAATCAACAGTCTTGGAACCCATCGCGCACGAACACGTCTCATGTGTAATGTTTCTGTCACCAACGTGTGGGTGGCATCCAATGAAATGTTCAGTTATTTCAGAAAGTGATCTTAAGGTAATTCGTTGATCCTCTCTCACAATGGCAGCAGCAGTGTTGATGTTTTCTTCCGTAAGAGCAGTAACCGGAGCATCGGGTCCACCTTCCTTTGAAATTGATTGTCTCCCATCTTTGAGCGTTTTAAACCACCATCGAGCTGTGCTGTAGGGAAGAGCAGACTCTCCATAGACCTCCTGTAACATTGTATAGGCCTAGCTGAAGATTTGTTGATATGAAAGCAGAATATCAAAGCCGCATATTGTTCCTCGCGTGTTACCTCCATTGCAGTGGTAGGCGATACTGAACATGTCTGAACTTGCGTGGTTCTCACAGGCGGGAACTAGGAGTACCAACAATGAAACTACAACGGCGTGTTTGTTTCATATTAAGCTAAGAGAATATAATAAGATTGAATTTTAGTGAGAAAAATTATGACCGTAAAAAATTATGATCGTTCTTTATTGAACAGTTCTTGTATAACTAATAGGTAATACATAACAAGAACGAACATAAAGTTGTGCAATATGATTCTTCAGTTTATATTGTACCGTAGCCGGATAGTACCTAAACTATTAATTGTACTGACCAACTGTATACAAAATTTGGTTTACCATATAGTTGGCGCTATAAGACTATTGTTGTTGGGCGACATTAAATAAATTTAGCTTAAAAAATCTGAGATAATAGGTTATATTCTATTTTTATATAATTTACGCCCTCCAACGTTAAGTCATTTTGGAGGATGAATGGAATGGATGATATGATATTTAAATGAGCCCCAGGTCCATAGAATTTGAGTTAATCGACATTCGTCTTATCCCCGGAGAAAACCTTATGCAGGTAACTCACCCTGACCAAGATTCGAACTCGGGACCTCTCGAACGTGAGGCAGACACGCTACCATGCACGCTACCAAGGCGGGATAATAAGTCATTAGTTGTATAAACCGTCCTCTTTATTTAATAAATGAATCTAGCTTTTGTATATTCGTTATTTTACGAGTGCCTTAGATGAATCTTCTTAATTTGCTTCGTAGTTTATTTTACTACGATGATACTATGTTTTGAGATGGAAAGTGTTATTTTCGTATCTTATTTGTGTACGATGAATGCCTAACTCAATCCAAGTTAAATGAAATCTCTGTATCTTGGGTTGGGCGAACGGAGAAGTAAATTTCTAGATGTTCTTTTTTCTTTCAACTCAAAAAAAGCCTTATTCATTTCTGAAAACATCTAATTTATTTATAATATCAGCAAACAAGCTAACTTTTCAATTAATTTACTTGTATTATCCAACAAGATTTAAATTATCGTTCGTTTCTCTCTTCATATAATTAGATTTTTCTCACACAGTTTCTTTTCAACTTTTTCGAATCGACTACTATTGCCGTACAAAGAACAGCAATTGAGTTATTACGCTTTTGTTCTTTTATTGCTTCACTTACATTAGAACATTTTAAACTGTCCTTGATGAGTATTTATCTACTTTTCTTATGTTTTATTAAAGTAAATTCAATAATTTAAGCAACTGTAAACTTAAAACTGGCAAAAGTTTGGAAATATCAGAAGTTCAGTACGACAATTCCAAATTAAGACTTCTAATTTTAGTTTTAGACCCTTTGTCGATATAATTTTTCTAAATTACTTTTAACTCTTGTATCAAATCTTAAATTTATAACTTTTACAGGAACCTGAGGTGTAATATCGACGAGATGAAACACTTAATCTCGCCTTAGGTACATCCAGTTAGAGACTACACGCAACCATTGTGGAAGATCGAATACAAAGTGGTCGTTACCAATGTTGGAGGTATTTGCGTGACAAACAATGCAAACAATTGAACATCCTGTAATGGGCACGCGAAGCTGTTTTCAATCTTACTCATTCTTGTTTATTTAAGGGAAACGATAAAACTTACAGAACGTTTAGCACGGGAAAAAATTAACTTTCGTTATCTAGAATTTATGGAACGTCAGGTGTTTGAATTTCCCCACAGTAAAAGGTTCTGTTGGCTATACTTGTTACCTTACTGCCATGTAGTTATAATAATGGGGTAAGTATTGTAATAAACGTAGTATACGATGGCTGTTTAATAAAGAATGATCCTAACTTTTCGCGGTCATAATTTTTACCACTAAAATTCATTCTTATTATATTCTGTTAGCTTAATTTGAAACACGCCGTAGTAGTTTCATTGTTGGTACTCCTGGTTCCCACCTGTAAGAACCACCCAAGTCCAGAAATGTTCAGTATCGTCTACCACTGTAATGGAGGTAACACGCGAGGAACAGTATGCGGCCTTGAAATTCTGCTTTCGTCTCAACAAATCTTCAGTTGAGGCCTATACAATGTTACAGAAGGCCTATGGAGAGTCTGTTCTTTCCTACAGCACAGCTCGAAGATGGTTTAAAATGTTTAAAGAGGGGAGACAATCAATTTCAATGGAAGGTGGACCCGGTGCTCCAGTTACTGCTCTTACGGAAGAAAACATCAACACTGCTGCCGCCATTGTGAGAGAAGATCGACAAATTACCTTGAGATAACTTTGTGGAATACTGAACATTTCATTGGGTGTCATCCACACGTTGGTGACAGAAACATTACACATGAGACGTGTTTGTGCGCGATGGGTTCCAAGACTGTTGATTCCCGAACAAAAGGATATTCGAATGCAGGTCTGTATGCAGTTAAAGTTGATGTTAGAGGAAGATCCGGGGTTTCTTCCAAACGTAATCACTGCTGATGAAACTTGGCTACATCATTTTGATCCTGAAAGCAAACAGCAAAGCTCAGTGTGCAAATCTCCTTCATCACCAACCCCCAAAAAAGCTAAATTGGTTGCTTCTGCTGGGAAAGTTATGGTCATCTCATTCTTTGATATTCATGGAATGGTTTATCAGCATGCACACACATCAGTAACTGGACAATACTACAGGGATGTCCTGAAAACATTGCAAGTTTTATCAGGCGCAAAAGACCACATTTCCGTGAAGCAGGCTGGAAGCTGCACCACGATAATGCGCGGCCGTATATTGCCAATGTTGTTGATTAATATCTTGCAAAAATCAACATGAAGTGCATCCCTCAACCTCCCTATATTCCGGATTTAGCCCCATGTCACATTTTTTATTCCCAAACTTGAAGAAACGCCTTCTTGGGAGGCATTATCCATCATCCGATTTAGTGATGAAGGCTGCGGAGGCGATTTTGAAGTATCTCTGAAAAAATGGTTTCCAGCATGTCTTTGAAGACTGTCAGAAACGCTGGGACAATTGCATCGCATTCAAGGGAGAATATTTTGAGAAGTACCATCAAAATTATGAGGATAAGTAAAGGTACGTTGTCAAAAAAAATTGTAATCATTCTTTATTGAACAGTCCTCATATATTAATATTTACAACCAGAAAATCTATAAAAAGAGAACAGTGGTACAAACCTTTGTCTCAAATTATGTAAAGTATCTGCAGGAGGACGTATGCGCGTTTCTAAGATAAGGTTTTACAGGACTAAATAGGAAGAATCAGATTGAAACAAGTGATGAACCAGAGTGGGTAGAGAAAGTCATTGATTTGGCTGTGCATTTTGCATGATGCCAACAATAAATGCAGTATGATTGAGCAGTGACGTCATTAGTGAACAGAGTAGCGCCCTAAATCGCTTTCACTAAATTATTCAGGTACTTGCTGATTTGTTTTGGCCGGGACGGTAATATTTCATGAAGTTTTTTAGCAGCCATTCTGGAACACTGCAAGGCCGATAGCAAACTATTGGTAGACAATAGATGCTGTCATAAACGTCACCTGTTGCCACGTATGACGCATAGCGGAGCTACAGTACGTCTCATTATTTTGTTGTTTTGGAACATTTATTTGGTTTCTTTGGTTTGGAAATGCTATTTTCAGGATTGCATAGCTAGTGTTGCTTACATAGAGAGCAAGCATCAGTCTTCAGTTGTTAAAAGCAATCACAAAATGGAGATAACAATGTTTGAACAAAACACTACTGTAATCAGGATTACTGGCATTGTGACGGTTTGTGGAAATGATGGTGGTTATTTAATTTTGAGTAGGTGATAAATAGTCAGGGATCGGATAGTTGTTGAAGATGTAGTTTGGGTATTAAGGAGGTCCTAGGACAAGTCTTGGCCTCTTATATGACTCTCCTGGGTTTAGGTCGTATTCTCCAAGTCCTCGGATGAGGCTGTTGAAACTGGTTGGTAATTTTGAATAGAAAGAGTGGGTCAGTTGTAGGATGTAATCGAAAAGTTTTGGAAAGGATAGGCCTAATGGATATTCTGATTAGGGATATACCATTCGGCTGCAACTGCAGTCCGAAGGAAGCGGTTTTGGAGGACTTGGAGTTTGGAGAGGTGGGTTTTGGCTGCTGCACCCCAGACTTGGCAGACGTAGGTCATTGCCGGCCTCAATACCTGCTTGTAGAGGAGAAGCTTGTTGCAGAGAGCCATTAGCGACTTCTGGTTATATAGTGGATATAACATGGCCATCCTCTTGCTAACTTTGTTAGCCACCGTTGCTATATGATCCTTCCATGTGAGTCGCATGTCTAGTAGCACACCTAAGTATGTTGCCTGTGTTGACCATGGTATTTCTGTACCACGTATACTTAGGTTGGGTACGTCCTGCAGCTCTCGTCTGGTGTAAGTGATTGCCTGGGATTTTGTGGCATTCAGCTTTATCCGCCAGGTCGCAAACCAGACGTACAACATGTTAGCAAAGGTCTGTACTCTTTGCACAGCAATTTCATGCCGTTTTGACGCAGTTGTTATAGCGGTATCGTCGGCGAACAGGTACAGGTTGCAGCCTCTTAGGGTTGGAAGGGTATTTGTATACGCCAGAAAATTCAGTGGCCCAAGGATACTACCTAGTGGTAAACCTGCATTTATGGCATAGGGCTGTGATAGGATATCATCCTTCATGACAACAAAGGATCGGTTTTGTAGGTGTACAGGGTAAGATGGGATTTTGTATTGGATGAGGTGATGTAGGAGGCCTTCGTGCCAGACAGAGTCGAAGGCTCGGGAGATGTCAAGTAAGAGAGCTGCGATAAAGTGCCGGTTGTTAAAGCCTTTAATCACTTCATCCACTAGACGAAGGAGCTGGTGAGTAGTAGAGTGTTTTCTCCGAAAACCAAACTACTTAGGACGTAGCACCTGATGTTCATCCAGCATGCATTGGAGACGCTGCTGTACCATCTTCTCGAACAGCTTGCTGATAGACGAAAGGAGATTAATAGGCCTATGACTGTTTAGGTCCCTTGGATTTTTCCCTGGCCTAGGTAGTGTTATGATTCTTGCATGCTTCCATGCCGGTGGGAAATAGGCCAGTAAGAGCAAACTGTTGAAGAGGTGCACAAGTAGATGAATACAAGATTGTGGTAGTGCTTTGAAGGCAGCACGAGGGAGTTTATCAACTCCTTGATTGATTGTGATTCAGGGCGCTCAACAGCGCGGTCATCAGCGCCCCTAAATGCAAATCCTTCTAAAAACAGTCTAAAACTAGGTTAAAACTGTCATTTACGATAAAATCTTTAGAAAAATATATGAATAAGTACCTAAGTCAAGGTATAAAAATGATAAAATGTTAAAAGGTTAAAATGGATCTCTGGCTATATGACAAAATTGACATTGGATAAAAACTTAAAAACTTTGGCCACCGCTTGCTGGTCGTCCGCCAATACGTCTTTCAAGCTGGATGGCAGCTGCAGAGACGTCCTAAGGTCCGCTAGGTGAAAACACTCTAGCAGCACGTGTCGTACAGATAACGCTTCTTTGCAAAACGGACACAGTGGAGAAGGCTCCTTTTTAAATAAAAAACTATGAGTAAAAAAGAACTGCCCAATGCACAACCGAGTCAAAATCACCTCCTCGCCACAAGATGACCGACAGGAGGTAACCCAGGGAATCGGAAGTCCCTTCACACATCTAAGTTTATTATTGCGGAGAGCGGACCACTCTTCCTGCCAGCAGGTATGCACAGCTCTCCGCAATACGGCGTTAAAATCTTCCGATGTCACACATGGTACTCGAACCCTGGGCTTCATGGTAGCCGTCTTGCCTGCCTAATCCGTCATTTCATTCCCCCGCAAGCCTACATGAACAGGGATCCATGCACACACCACGCTAACGCCAGAAATGTGTAAGACGTGGACAGCCGCTTTGTAGGGACGAACGGAGTTTATGATGTTTTGAACCTCAACAAAGGAGGTTAGGCTAACCTCCGGTACCTTGTGATTAACACTAAGATATGGGCGTACTGTAGCTGATATTTCTTCCGAAAGGTCTTCATCAATGGACTCTGCTGGGTGGAAGGTGGAAGCTAAGTGTTCCGCCATAATTTCAGCCTTCTCTCTAGCAGACGAAGCTACTCTTCCTCCATAGATCAATGGTGGATCTGATGAAGGGATCTTGAGGAGTGCTTTGGTCGTTCTCCAGAGGGAGGTGTCCTCTGGATCTAAAGTGCACAGCTTTCTTTCCCACTCTTCAAATAAGAAAATGTGAAAAGGAAGGAGAAGGTGTCGTTAGTGTGTGTGTGTGTGGTACAACAATAGTTAGAACGCTTCAACAATGGAGACGAAAACACTAAAGATTTACCATATTCTGGAAGGTCTAAAGTATGGAATATTAAGTATATGCGCCAAGTTTTTCGAGATGCGTCGCAAAAAAGTATCCGTAAGCTTTAAGAAGAACTTGGTACATCAAAATATACCGCACATTTCCACATTAAGATACTTGGAAAATCATACAGAAGATGTAGATCTATACCCCATGAACTGACACCTCAAAAGGCTGAACTTAGTGTGGATATCTGTCGATTATTTATCTGTAATCCCATGGATGGTCCTGCGCCGTGGCGTAGTGGGCTACGGCAACATGCCTTGGTCCCTGGCCACGGAAAGTGGTCCGGGTTCGATCCCACCCATGTGGTGGAGATTTTAGGTAACGGGTATAGGATCGGTGCTCACTCAGCATTGTGAGGAGCTTACGTTAGGTAAGCGGCTCTGGTCACAGAAACCAACATTCTGGCTGGGGGATGCCGAGATGCTGACCACATCTCCTCCCGGTATCGGTTGGTTGATCGTCCACCTCTGCCGTGCGTAGGTGGGTGTGAGGCCGGCAGTCTGGTAGGTAGGCTAAGGACTGTCGCGCCATGGGTTATTTATTGATTAATTAATCCCATGGAAGATAGATTTGTCAGGTGAATTGTCACTCGTGATAAAAAATGAGTAAATTACCAAAAGTACAAAAGTGAATCGAGAAGATATTGACACATTGCTTCACTCACACTGTTTATTCACAGGACATGTTTCAAGAGCTCTTGCTCCTATCCTTAGCTGATACTCGACTAGTGTAAGTTGTAGTGGTTTCTTCTTTCTCCGTATTGTCAATAGATGGCGTGATGTACTTGTCAAAGATGTCTGGTGGTGGAGTTTCAAAATTCACGACTCTATGACGATTTTTGTTGATGAAGGTTTTTTCCCATACGGAAAGGTCTATGGGGTGATTAACGTATTTTATTAGAGATGTTTCCAAATTTATGTCATGTCTAGTATTCAAAAAATGGAAAGCCACTGCTGATTTTTCTGTTTCACCATTTTTAATGTTTCTCATATGTTCTTTAGTTCTGATGTTAATATTTCTTTTTGTTTTTCCTATATAAATTTTAGGGCAAGTTTCACATTTGATCTCATAGATTCCTGGTTTTTCTTTGGTAGTGATTGAATTTTTGGGAGGGCCTTTTAACAAATTTCTGATATTAAACCTATTTTGAGGTGCAAGAGTTATGTTGTGTTTTGAGAAGATTTTTTATAATTTGTTATAGGCTGATGGGTGGAAGGTGAATTTTTTAAAACGTTTTTTCTCTTTTTCTCCTGTAGGTTCTAGGGTGGTGGTTTCTTTTATTTTCTTAGCTTTGTTGAGTCTGTTAACTGTTTTGTCTACTAAATTTGGGTTAAAACCGTTGGATATAGCTACTTTTTATGTGTAGGTATTCTTCTTGATAATCTTCTCTGTTTAGTGGAAAGTTGATCATCCGAAAGATTAAACTGTTGAAAATGGCATGTTGGTGTTGTTTTGGGTTGAAACTGTTGTTCTTAATGTAATTATCTGTGTGTGTCGGTTTCCTGTAGATACCAAAATGTGAGTTTGTTGTTCATTTTTTTGATCTTGATGTCCAAAAAGGGGAGCACACCATCCTCTTCTGTTTCCAATGTAAATTTTATAGCTGGATTTTGTATATTCAAAAGTTTAAGACCATCTAGTATGAGTTTTTTAGGTACTATTGCAAAAATGTCGTCAACATAGCGATACCACACTTTGAAGTAATTTGGAAAAGCTTTTGTGATATGTGTTTCAAAAGCACTCATGAATAAATCTGCCAGGAAGGGAGACAATGGGTTGCCCATAGCTAGGCCCGTTTTTTGTTTATAGATCTGTCCATTAAAGCTGAAAAAATTTTGATTGATACAAATTTCTGTAAGTTGTGAAAGTTCTTCTATTTCTTCAGGTGTTACCAAAACCCTGATGCCTCAAACAGTGGCAGAGTCATTGTTAAGAAAAAACCAGTTCGGTCCCAAAGTAATGTTGTGTTTCCGATGGAAGTTAGAAGATGTGATTCACTGAGAGTTTGTATTACACGGACGGGCGATAGATGCGGATCTTTATTCTCAAAAACTGCAACGAGTTTATGAAATATTGATACAGAGATCCCCAGCATTAGTTAACCGAAATAGTTCAATACCCCATACTGCACTAACAGCCATGGAAAAATCTCAGGAATTGAGAGGAATCGAGCCGCTACCGCATCCAGTAAACAGTCCTGATCTCGTACCATTAGATTGTCAACTTTTCCGATCCATGGCTCATTTTCTACGTGGAAGAAATCTTGACACATTCAAGCTGTATAAGTGGGTGCCACCGGATTCTTCACACCAAAAACCAGAGTACCTGGTATCATCGTGGGATAATAAACCTCGCTGAACAATGGCACAGGACCATAGAATCTAATGATCTGTGTTTTGAAAATTAGTTAATTGCTTGTCAGACCATATATTTAAAAATCCGAGTCAGCTTCCACTTCTGCGCGCCTGAATGTCCTTCCACAGTTCCTTCAAATCACGGTTTCCTCTTCGAGCAGTAACAGATCCATGAGGAGGTCGCAGCGCACGAGTATTCCCCTAACATTACCCACCACTCTTTAGGGAATCCTGGATTCCCCTGTGTAGGTGAGGTGACACGTGTGGATGCAGAGCAAGTTCGCACAAAGGATTAAATGCATTGTTGTCGGTTGCTAAGTTAAGGCAGGAAACACGTGACGCTGAACGAGAAACTGCAAGTGTAATTGTTATACCAACTATGAATTGCTCGTTATTACGGAATCGAGTAGTGTTGCTATTTACAAAATTCTGTTACGTATTTTATAGTTTTCTTCTGCCTGGTCGTGTTTTATTATTTTTGGCGTTACCACAGTACCCTTGGTCCGAATTACGTAAACCTGAGAGAGAACGATGTCAGAGATCAATACAGCTTATCATGTCCGACCCTCCGCTTGCATAGGAGCCAATGAACGAATTTCGCTTAGTGAAAAAAGTAGCATTTCTGATAAACTTCCTAACTACTCTTCAACAGCTATTGGTACAAAAGTTACTCTTCCTTCTACTCTATTTAAATCGAGATAGAAAATTGAAGAAATTGTATTGTTACAGATTTCTTTGTACGTATAACTTAGCGCAAAAAAAAAAAAAAAAAAAATAACCCTAGGGTATAATTCCATTTAAAGCCCACCTGTGCAGCGTTTTGGCAGAGTTCCTTCCTAACAATAAAGACAGCTCAACTTCATAGCTCATCTAGTATAAATTACTTGCAAAAGTGTTCTCCCAGTTTCTCCCTTATACTGAAAGATGAATGTCTGATAACTATAAGCTCTATGTACCCTGTACTCATTTGAACATCATTTCATTCATCGTCCGATATGACTTAACGTTGGAGGTTTTCTCTTATCCTGAATGATGAATGTCTGGTAACTCTAAGCTCTATGTATCCTGACCTCATTTGAATATCATTTCGTTTATCGTCCCATATGACTTAACATTGGAGGTTTTCCCTTATCCTGAAAGTTGAATGTCTGGTAACTCTAAGCTCTATGTACCCTGTACTTATTTGTACATCATTTCATTCATCGCCCGATATGACTTAACGTTGGAGGTTTTCTCTTATCCTGAAAGATGAATGTCTGGTAACTCTAAGCTCTATGTACCCTGTACTTATTTGTACATCATTTCATTCATCGTCCGATATGACTTAACGTTGGAGGTTTTCCCTTATCCTGAAAGATGAATGTCTGGTAACTCTAAGCTCTATGTACCCTGTACTTATTTGTACATCATTTCATTCATCGCCCGATATGACTTAACGTTGGAGGTTTTCTCTTATCCTGAAAGATGAATGTCTGGTAACTCTAAGCTCTATGTACCCTGTACTTATTTGTACATCATTTCATTCATCGTCCGATATGACTTAACGTCGAAGGCTTTCTCTTATCCTGAAAGATAAATGTTTGGTAAATCTAAGCTCTATGTACCATGTACTTATTTAAACATTTAATTCATGGTCCGAAATGACAACGTTGCAGGTTTTACCTTATCCTGAAAGATGAATGTCTGGTAAATCTAAGCTCTATGTACCCTGTACTCATTTGAACATCATTATATTCTTCGTCCAGTATCAATGACATTGGAGGACGTACATTTGGAAAAGAAAGAAGAGAAAAGGCAAGAAATTTAAAACTTCAGAGGGTGGTATTTACTATAGATAAGCAGCAAAGAATATATCTTTGTTTACTCTCTGTGGGGCTTACAGGGTATTAACATGTATTTACGGTGAAATCTTGCTATCCAGTTTTGGATGGTTTACGGTATTTCCTCTATTTACTTTGTATAATAGAAGCAGTTAAAGTTTTAGCAAGTAAAAGTTGCCTCAAAACGTGTATTTCCGTTAAAATCTCGGCGTCATGTTACAGTGTTTGCTGTACTTTACTAGGCCGTAAAAAGCGTGTGGTTTCCATAGCGACCACTGCTGCTGCTGCTGTTGTGGCGGTATTGGTCTGGAATATATAAGCGTATCCAGGTTTACTCTGGCGGCCATTAAGTAAACCTAGTTTGGGCAAGTTTTTAGCTGCTGCCGGTTTGTTTAATCTGTTGGCTGTTCCGTATTCTGTCCGCATCGTCTGACGCACGACAAGCTGCTACCCTGATGCGCCGACAAGACTAGACAATGAATGGCCAACTACTTCACTGCAACACGCCATGCAAGTCAATGTGATGTACGGCCAGCAAATCTAATTCTTTAATCGTTTCACATAGTAACAAAAATCTGATACATGGCCTTCTCTACTACATGTTCTACAACATAACCTCACAAACAGCTATTTTTCTCTTTATGCAGCTCGATATCTGGGAGTTTGTGCCTTTTCCTTTCCGAACCTAACGACTTTGCCTGTTTTTTTCTGATCGGTAGGCAAATGTTCGGAGGGCTTAACGTGCATATCGTGTTTTCGGTATAGGTCAGAAAGATTTTTCTCTTTAAAAGTACCTCCGTTCCAAACTACTAAATAGAAGCACTTCAATTCTGTTCAAAACTGTGTCAAATGATTTTGACTGCAATAATTGCTATAACATTCTCGAAGTTTTGTCGTTTCACTTTCAAAACCATATACAGTTATTAGCACTTAAATAATTGGACTTTGTCATTCCATCTAAAGGAACTATAACGAAAAAAAGTATATGCATTTATGAAAATGCTTGTCTTGATTAACATATAGCAAATAAAACATGAATTGACTTTTTGTAATTTACGCTAAGTCATATCGGACGATGAATGAAATTATGTTCAAATAAGTACAGGGTACATAGAGCTTAGAGTTACCAGACATTCATCTTTCAGGATAAGAGAAAAGCTCCAACGTTAACTCATATCGGACGATGAATGAAATGATGTTCAAATGAGTACAGGGTACATAGAGCTTAGAGTTACCAGACATTCATCTTTCAGAATAAGAGAAAAGCTCCAACGTTAACTCATATCGGACGATGAATGAAATGATGTTCAAATAAGTACAGGGTACATAAAGCTTAGAGTTACCAGACATTCATCTTTCAGGATAAGAGAAAAGCTCCAACGTTAAGTCATATCGGACGATGAATGAAATGATGTTCAAATGAGTACAGGGTACATAGAGTTTAGAGTTACCAGACATTCATCTTTCAGGATAAGAGAAAAGCTCCAACGTTAAGTCATATCGGACGATGAATGAAATGATGTTCAAATGAGTACAGGGTACATAGAGTTTAGAGTTACCAGACATTCATCTTTCAAAATAAGAGAAATTCTCCAACGTTAAGTCATATCGGACGATGAATGAAATGATGTTCAAATGAGTACACGGTACATAGAGCTTAGAGTTACCAGACATTCATCTTTCAGAATAAGAGGAAAGCTCCAACGTTAAGTCATATCGGACGATGAATGAAATGATGTTCAAATGAGTACAGGGTACATAGAGTTTAGGGTTACCAGACATTCATCTTTCAGAATAAGAGAAAATCTCCAACGTTAAGTCATATCGGACGATGAATGAAATGATGTTCAAAAGAGTACACGGTACATAGAGCTTAGAGTTACCAGACATTCATCTTTCAGGATAAGAGAAAAGCTCCAACGTTAAGTCATATCGGACGATGAATGAAATGATGTTCAAATGAGTACACGGTACATAGAGCTTAGAGTTACCAGACATTCATCTTTCAGAATAAGAGGAAAGCTCCAACGTTAAGTCATATCGGACGATGAATGAAATGATGTTCAAATGAGTACAGGGTACATAGAGTTTAGGGTTACCAGACATTCATCTTTCAGAATAAGAGAAAATCTCCAACGTTAAGTCATATCGGACGATGAATGAAATGATGTTCAAAAGAGTACACGGTACATAGAGCTTAGAGTTACCAGACATTCATCTTTCAGGATAAGAGAAAAGCTCCAACGTTAAGTCATATCGGACGATGAATGAAACGATGTTCAAATAAGTACAGGGTACATAGAGCTTAGAGTTACCAGACATTCATCTTTCAGGATAAGAGAAAACCTCCAACGTTAAGTCATATCGGACGATGAATGAAATGATGTTCAAATGAGTACAGGGTACATAGAGTTTAGAGTTACCAGACATTCATCTTTCAGAATAAGAGAAAATCTACAACGTTAAGTCATATCGGACGATGAATGAAATGATGTTCAAAAGAGTACACGGTACATAGAGCTTAGAGTTACCAGACATTCATCTTTCAGGATAAGAGAAAAGCTCCAACGTTAAGTCATATCGAACGATGAATGAAATGATGTTCAAATGAGTACAGGGTACAGAGAGTTTAGAGTTACCAGACATTCATCTTTCAGAATAAGAGGAAATCTACAACGTTAAGTCATATCGGACGATGAATGAAATGATGTTCAAAAGAGTACAGGGTACATAGAGTTTAGAGTTACCAGACATTCATCTTTCAGGATAAGAGAAAAGCTCCAACGTTAAGTCATATCGGACGATGAATGAAATGATGTTCAAATGAGTACAGGGTACATAGAGTTTAGAGTTACCAGACATTCATCTTTCAGGATAAGAGAAAAGCTCCAACGTTAAGTCATATCGGACGATGAATGAAATGATGTTCAAATGAGTACAGGGTACATAGAGTTTAGAGTTACCAGACATTCATCTTTCAGAATAAGAGAAATTCTCCAACGTTAAGTCATATCGGACGATGAATGAAATGATGTTCAAATGAGTACACGGTACATAGAGCTTAGAGTTACCAGACATTCATCTTTCAGAATAAGAGGAAAGCTCCAACGTTAAGTCTTATCGGACGATGAATGAAATGATGTTCAAATGAGTACAGGGTACATAGAGTTTAGGGTTACCAGACATTCATCTTTCAGAATAAGAGAAAATCTCCAACGTTAAGTCATATCGGACGATGAATGAAATGATGTTCAAAAGAGTACACGGTACATAGAGCTTAGAGTTACCAGACATTCATCTTTCAGGATAAGAGAAAAGCTCCAACGTTAAGTCATATCGGACGATGAATGAAATGATGTTCAAATGAGTACACGGTACATAGAGCTTAGAGTTACCAGACATTCATCTTTCAGAATAAGAGGAAAGCTCCAACGTTAAGTCATATCGGACGATGAATGAAATGATGTTCAAATGAGTACAGGGTACATAGAGTTTAGGGTTACCAGACATTCATCTTTCAGAATAAGAGAAAATCTCCAACGTTAAGTCATATCGGACGATGAATGAAATGATGTTCAAAAGAGTACACGGTACATAGAGCTTAGAGTTACCAGACATTCATCTTTAAGGATAAGAGAAAAGCTCCAACGTTAAGTCATATCGGACGATGAATGAAACGATGTTCAAATAAGTACAGGGTACATAGAGCTTAGAGTTACCAGACATTCATCTTTCAGGATAAGAGAAAACCTCCAACGTTAAGTCATATCGGACGATGAATGAAATGATGTTCAAATGAGTACAGGGTACATAGAGTTTAGAGTTACCAGACATTCATCTTTCAGAATAAGAGAAAATCTACAACGTTAAGTCATATCGGACGATGAATGAAATGATGTTCAAAAGAGTACACGGTACATAGAGCTTAGAGTTACCAGACATTCATCTTTCAGGATAAGAGAAAAGCTCCAACGTTAAGTCATATCGAACGATGAATGAAATGATGTTCAAATGAGTACAGGGTACAGAGAGTTTAGAGTTACCAGACATTCATCTTTCAGAATAAGAGGAAATCTACAACGTTAAGTCATATCGGACGATGAATGAAATGATGTTCAAAAGAGTACAGGGTACATAGAGTTTAGAGTTACCAGGCATTCATCTTTCAGGATAAGAGAAAAGCTCCAACGTTAAGTCATATCGGACGATGAATGAAATGATGTTCAAAAGAGTACACGGTACATATAGGTTAGAGTTACCAGACATTTACGTGAGTGTAATACAACATAGGGTGAGTTTGTGGGTTCGTGGAATTAAAGGTCCAAGTTGTAGAAACTCAAAATATTCTTTTTTTTTTTTTCGTAGAAATACAGTTGGTACACTTGCAGTCGCAGGATTACGTCACATATACAATTACGATCTTCCAAGTTCGCCGTCCACAAACAAAAGCGTTCAAACAATATAGTTCTCATTACACTCTCTCATTACGACACTGTTTAGTACTGTTTACGACTGACAGCTGGTGTGTCACAATCTCCTATATACCTCATTGATATTTCTAGACTGTTCGGTAAAGATGTAGAAATCCAATGTTCTGTCACTAGATGATAGACGAACTTTGTAGACGTGAAACGTTATATGTGGTGGGAAGTCTTTTATCTCCGCACTATCTTCATTTGTTCCGGCATACTCTTTATCTCCGTGCTGCGTATCAGTCTTTTGTGTGGACAAGCTGCACTATCGTCAACAGTCCTATGAGCGCTATCTTACGTCACTCTCTCCTTCTGACCACACGCTGTGGGTGGCCACCAAACGTGTTCTTCGTGAGCCGACTGTTGTACCGGCGCTGTCTGCAGGTGATAGACTGGTTACAGATATTCCCACCAAGTGTGAAATTTTGGCCGATCACTTTGAGCGTGGGTTCGCACTTCCCATATCAGCCGATGATGAGACTATTGCAGACGTGGAAAAGGAGCTACATACCTATCGCACTCGATCCACAGTCTCACAAAGGATTTCATTTACAAGCCCACGGGAACTATCTTCCCTGATTCGAACCCTTCCCCTTAAGAAAGCTCCCAGGCACGACTTGGTTCCTAACATTGTTATCAAGAAGCTCACCAAAAAGCAGTTGCATACTTGTCATCCATCCTCAATGCCTGTCTACGTCTCGGGTATTTTCCTCGCACCTGGCAGTTTGCCCATATAGCAGTCTTGCATAAGCCCAATAAACCCAAACACCTCTGCGAAAGCTATCGTCCTATAAGACTGTTGCCGACCTTCTCCAAGCTATTTGAAAAAGTAATTCATCGCCCTCTTCTGTCTTACCTTAATCATAACCATGTTCTTCCGCCTTATCAATTTGGATTTTGTCACAAACATTCCACTACCCATCAGCTGTCTTCCTTGATGTGGCACAGGCATTCGACAGGGTTTGACATGATGCTTTGCTCCTTAAGCTCTACCGCATCGGTCTTCCTAATTACTTATCACATCTAATCCACAGTGTCCTCTACAACCGCAGCTTTTCAGTACGCATTGGTGGAAAGCTTTCATCCCCACGTAATATTACCACAGGTGTCCCACAGGGTTCTATCTAGGCCCCGACTCTTTTTAATATATACATTTCTGATATTCCTGAGTTAGCTCCGACTTCTTTAGCTCTTTACGCTGATGACACAGTACTATATTATTCTCATGTTAATCTCCAACACGCAAAACAGGTAGTACAGCTCTCTTTAGATCGCCTAACTCATTGGCTCAGCATTTGACGGATCTCATTGAACCTCAGAAAACCGAAGCTAAAATCTTCACTCTTCGCCGATATACTCCGCTTCCTCCGTTGCGTCTCTACAGGAACAATGTCCCTTGGCTCCCCACTACAACTCTCGTTAAATACCTTGGAGTGCTTTTGGACTCTCGACTGACCTGGCGTGCTCACACTGGCCTCCGGGCGGCTTTCAAAACTCTCACCTCTGTTGCATCGCCGTTCCAGCCTCGGCCTACAGACTTCATTGTTACTCTACAAATCACTCGTTCGTCCGCTTATTATATATGCCTGCCAAGTGTGGGGGGCCGCACACACATGTTATCTGCGTCGTCTTCAGGTCATACAGAATCGCTTCATGCGCATCGCTACCAACGCTCCATGGTTCATCCGTAATCAGCAACTCCATCACGAACTAGGACTGTTACCTCTTCACGAGTACATTCGCAGGATCGCTCGTCGTTTCTTTTCCACGCTGCAAGAAGTTCCAGGAGCTGTGCATTATAACATCGGCGTCCGCACGCGCCAACCCTCACGCTTGAAGAGGAGACTACCACAGGACCTGCTTCTAAGTGATACATCTGATTCGAGTGATTCTAGTGCTTGATGTCTGTCTTACATCTTCAATATTGACATAATTTCTCAGAGAGTATTATTGGAGTTCTAACTTAATGTAGTTAGGGGGCGGCGTGTTAGCCTACACCTGAGTGTTATTCTTCTTATTGTACTGTTACCTTCTTTTCACTCTGATCTGTAAAGCATTGTACTGCTGATCGATCAATAAAAAATTATAAAAAAAAGCCGCACTCTCGCGATCGGGCTCGCAAATATAGTTTAAATTCAGGATAAACTTTTTTGGAGGATTGCGTTTCTTTTCTGTTTTCCACTACTAGCTAATAAAGAGTAGAGGTAGTCTTGTATTTTGTAAGAATGTTAAGCTTTTTTGAATTAATTAGTGCATGCCAATAGAACTAAAGGAAACGAAAAGGCAACTGAAAAATGATCTGACTCCTACGAAGGTTTTTAAGAAATTTATAGTATAGTTTGTAATCGTTTTAATGTTGGTATTGCCCAGCTCTTTTGCACGTTAATACGTTGAGATGTACAAGCAAATGCTAAGAATCCGGTTTAGGTACATAGTGAACATGTCACTGAAGCGATGTGACACGCAGCTCTCATTTCTTCTTCATTTACATTCGCGGCACATTTGCGTGCGCTAGGTCTAATATTTCAAATATTCCGTTTGTGATGTAACATTTACAATGTCACTAACAAGCATGGTAATTGCGTTATGGAACCACAATGGAAATCTGCTGCTGGTAAATATATGAAGGGATGCTACATGTTATTTCCCCCTAACTCTTCCCTTAATTAGAGGAAACAAGAATTTAAAAACAGAAGCGCGAATTTTTGTTTCTCTAATAACGGGGCAAAAAAAAGAAGGCATAGTGTGTAAAATTATACAACGTCAGGCGCCATCGAGCTTTTTAAGGTAATGAAGTAGCGCTTGCTTCCCTTTCACGCAAACGGGCGCACTTTGTGGGCGTGTGTCGCTTGAATTACTTCAAATGCTGGCCTGACCACATGTTCAGGGCGAGGGGACATTCAATGAATGAACTGTATTTACTTAAATAGAATATCTATTCGACAAACGATACCTTGGCACCATGGATATTATACGAGAGAAATGCCAATTCATGTTTTCAAAGTAGTTTTGTTTTTCAACATACGTTCTCTAATACGAGGCAGTGTCGTGATGAAAAAAATGTGATAGAGAGTTTTTGTTGATATTTGCTGGTTATTTCCTCTCTACGTAGTCATCATCGAGACTTACACGTCTTTCCCAGAGTTTCTTGACATTCCGAATACCTTGATTGCAGCAGTCTGCAGGATTCGCTTTGAACTACTCTTCCACTTCATTAATGACGTCATTTGTGTTGTCACGCAATGGATTTTTCATTTCCGGTAACAAGAAAAAGTCACCTGGTGCGAGACTGGAATGAGGCGGATGCTGTAAGCCACATTCCATTGTTTTGTCAACTGCAACTTGAGATGAATGAGCTGGTGCATTGTCAGACAGAAGACGAACAACTTTGGAGAGCATACCGTGTCGTTTGTTAATCAGAGCTGCTCGTAACTTGTCCAGAAGATTGCAGTAGTATCTGCCAGTGATGGTTTGCCCCTTGGCAAGATAATCTGTAAGGATGACTCCAAGACAGTACCAGGTAACTGAAAGTATCAGCTTCCCAGCTGACTTTGGTACCTTTGCCTTTTTGGGAGGGAGGAAATTGGCATGTTTCCATTTCATACTCATGGTTTTTCATCTCTGCAGCATAAAGATGGATCCAGGGCTCATCCATCGTTACCAGACGATCAAAAAAATCATCTTCATCCTGTTCCACCAGCATCAAAATCTGTCTTGAAAGTTCACCCGTGTTTGCTTTAGGAAGGGGGTTAGAAAACGTGGAACCCACCATGCAGACACCTTAGACATGTGTAGTTCGTCATAAATAATTTTCCACACACTACCATAACTAAGATGTGTCTCATTCATGATCATTTGGATGGTTGCTCGTCTGTCTTCCAGTATTAAACACTCCACTTTCTTCACTGTGACAGCTGACGGTCTACCAGATCTTAGCTCATCTGTCAGAGACATGTGACAAGTCTTAAAATTCCTTTTCTACCTCACAATAGTGTCATACGATGGACAATCATTTCCATAAACAGCCGTCATCTCCTCATGGATTTCCTGGTCAGCTTTGCCCTGCAAATCGAGGAACTTGTTCACACTATTTCTCCATCTTACACTTCATTAAGTTCTGGCACTCGCTGTAAAAGGACAAAAAGACTCAAATCTTTGAAACTACCAACACTATCTCCCGAGTGATCAGTGATGACACCGAAAAACTTTTATCACTCTATCATGAAAAGTACCAGGTGATAATGGAACCTTAAGACATCTCCTAGTATCAATATATTTTGTCCAGTTGTGTTCCAGTGTCATCCTCTCTCTGTAATGTTCCTCTGAAACTGATGTAAAATTGTTGGGAGATTACATTACACTGTTTACATCTCAGAGAAAATGTTGGAAGTGTTCTCCACCAGCATCTATACATGTTTGTACTCGTCTCACCATATTCTCTGAAGTTTTGCGGAGAGTATCCTCGCCAATGTTACTTATTTCGGTTCGTATAGTTTCCTTGAGAACATCAATTGCCCGTGGTTTATTCTTGTACACTCTATTTTATAGATAACCCCAGAAGAAAAAGTACGGTGAGATTAGGCCAGGGGATCTGGTGGGACACAGACCTTTTCAGATTATTCGATTATCAAAGAAACTGGTTACAAGTTCCATGGTGTCATTAGAGGTATGGCACATTGCTCCATCTTGCTGGATATAACCTTTTCTCAATTCGATATCATCTCCGTAAAACTTCAGAGAATATGGTGAGACGAGTACAAACATGTATAGATGCTGGTGGAGGACACGTCCAACATTTTCTCTGAGATGTAAATAGTGTAATGTAATAGATATAGTCAACATGAAAAATTCAATGCAATGGCCGGGATTTGAACCGCAGATGTGCTGGTTTCCATCCAGTCGCTTTAACCCACTGAGCCACCATGGTCAACTTGCCGTCCTGACATATTAAATTCTCCATTTGACTCGTATATTTCCCCCGTAAACCACTAGGGGCTCTCGCATGCGAGATACACCGTTTGTGGCGACTTACTATTGTAAGTACTTAAGTCCCAGGCTTCATCATTTAACTGTTATTATTTTAGTTAATTGATGGAAATTAATCATTTCTCCACACTAGCCGTATGTAGACCAAGATATTTGATGGATAGGGTCAACATGAAAAATTCAATGCCATGGCCGGGATTTGGACCACGGATCTCCTGGTTTCCATCCAGTCGCTCTAACCCATTGAGCTACCATGGCCACCGTGCCGTCATGACATTACATTCTCCATTTGACTCGTATATTTCCCTGGTAGTCCACTAGGGGCTCTCGCATGCGAGATACACCGTTTGTGGCGACTTACTATAGTAAGTACTTAAGTCCCAGGCTTCATTATTTAACTCTTGCTATTTTAGTTAATTGATGGAAATTAATCATTTCTTTACACTAACCATATATAAGCTAAAATTTTGGATAGATAGAGTCAACATCCAAAATTCAATGCCACGGCCGGGATTTGAACCACAGATCTCCTAGTTTCCGTACAGTCGCTCTTACAAATCGAGCTACCATGATCAACGTGTCAAATGTGGAATTTAATGCCAGGACGGCAAGTTGACCATGGTAGCTCAATGGATAAGAGCAATTGGACGGAAACCAGGAGATCTGTGTTTCAAATCCCGGCCATGGCATTGAATATTCATGTTGACTCTATCTATCCGGAATCTTAGCCTACATACGACTAGTGTAAAGAAATGATTAATTTCCATCAATTAACTAAAATAAGTGTAATGTAATCTCCCAAATGTGTATTATATTCTCGCAAAGTTGCATGTGTGTCCTCTTATTGGTTCAAAAGATATGGCTTCTGGAAGCGGTTCAGATTCATATGGATCGCACTGTATATCGCTTAAGATTTATCAGCTGCGTCAAAGACGTCTAGAATGAAACAGACTTCTGAAGACATTCCCAATTATTTAGGAAATGCATTTCATTTGTCATTTTTTTTTTTTAATGTTACGTCCGCCCCATCGTTAAGTAATATCGGATGGTGAATGAATTGGGTGAAATGACGTTCAAATGAGTCCAGGATCCATGTACCCGACATTCGTCTTGAAGGATAAGGGAAAACCCCGGAAAAAACTTATCTAGGTAACTCAGCCTGTTCGAGATTCGAACTCAAGACCTCTTGAACGTGATGCAGACATGCTACCATCTACTCTACCGAAGCGGGCTTCATTTGTTATGAAAAAGTATCAAACATATATAAATGAAATTATATTTCGAAAAAAAAAAACAGTAGCTTAACACTTTAATCATTGTTTGATACTTTAAAAATATCCAGTGCCTCCCTTATTATTTTTATTTCACCACTAATAATGACAAAAGTAGATTGTTTATATTGGCAAAGTAGTTTGTGAATAGCGTTCGAGAAACTTTGGTCTCACATAATAATAACAGATACTGATATATCTTTTTTTGATTGTACGTAGTAAATGAAGCTCTACTATCCACAAAATCTATAAATTTATGAAGTTTCAAATAGAATACCAAGAAAAGTTGAAGGTGAAGCATATTTTAACCCTAAAACAATGCGTTCACTTTTTTTTCCCGTTCATTCACGTACATGCAATTATTTTATCAAACTCATTGTTGTGTTTAAAGGTAGCGCTAAGGGAATCAAAGACTGTTAGGTTGCAGATCATTTACATGTATCATGTATGCAAGCCCGCAGCAGTGTCATCCTTTCCTTGAACCCTAGCTTACGTACCAAAAGCTGACGAGAATCCCTGTGGGAGGTGCTGGGTTATAAAGCCGTGGGGCGACCTCGGATGAAGCTTCCGGTACGACAGGAAGGGACAAATGCAATAACCAGAACCAAGGAAACGCCTTAGTTTAGTCTCCTCAACAGAACTTCAGAAATTCTACGGAAATGGTTCGTTTTGCCAGAGACAGCGTTCTGCTGCCAGCTTCGATAAATGAGTTTATTCGTCGAGTATAAAACACAAGTTTTACAAAGTTGCCAGCAGATAGCTCTCAATGGAAAAATGTGCCGATTATCCTGAAACATTGTGGTAATCATGATAATGATAATAATGATAATGATAATGATAATAATAATAATAATAATAATAATAATAATAATAATAATAATAATAATAATAATAATAATAATAATAATAATAATAATAATAATAATAATAATAATAATAATAATAATAATAATAATAATAATAATAATAATAATAATAATAATAATAATAATAATAATAATAATAATAATAATAATAATAATAATAATAATAATAATAATAATAATAATAATAATAATAATAATAATAATAATAATAATAATAATAATAATAATAATAATAATAATAATAATAATAATAATAATAATAATAATAATAATAATAATAATAATAATAATAATAATAATAATAATAATAATAATAATAATAATAATAATAATAATAATAATAATAATAATAATAATAATAATAATAATAATAATAATAATAATAATAATAATAATAATAATAATAATAATAATAATAATAATAATAGTAATAATAGTAATAATAATAATAATAATAATAATAATAATAATAATAATAATAATAATAATAATAATAATAATAATAATAATAATAATAATAATAATAATAATAATAATAATAATAATAATAATAATAATAATAATAATAATAATAATAATAATAATAATAATAATAATAATAATAATAATAATAATAATAATAATAATAATAATAATAATAATAATAATAATAATAATAATAATAATAATAATAATAATAATAATAATAATAATAATAATAATAATAATAATAATAATAATAATAATAATAATAATAATAATAATAATAATAATAATAATAATAATAATAATAATAATAATAATAATAATAATAATAATAATAATAATAATAATAATAATAATAATATTAATAATAATAATAATAATAATAATAATAATAATAATAATAATAATAATAATAATAATAATAATAATAATAATAATAAATAATAATAATAATAATTAATAATAAATAATAATCTTGCACTTATTAGACAGACACCAACAGATACAATTGGTTCTTTCTCCCCTATCGGATGTTGCCATTAAAATATCAGGTTTGTTATCTACCCACTTGGCATAGGAAACAAGCTTCCAGTTTTCACTGCGTGTTTTATTACTTCTCTCGTTTTATAAGAATGAGGATTTTAATGGCTTATAGGGAGTACCAAAACGTTGTCACACTAACTTACTATTTTCTGCATCTACTGTAGCACCAGGCGGTGGTTGTTGTGGTAGGTTGGTAAAATTTTCGCCAGCTAAACATATTAACCACTGAGACTACTAGAAATATGCATTTTTACAAAAAGGCCTTCTGAGTTTAGCAGCATGCACACACACCCTTTGAGTGAGTGCCAGAATGGACTGAGGTGTAAGATGTAGAAAATTCAGGCTCGTAGTGTGATCAAGTTCCTGCATTTGAAGGGCAAAACTGCTCGGGAAATCCATGATGAGATAACGGGCTGTTTATGGAAATGATTGCCCAACGTATGACACTATTGTGACGTGGTAAAGGAATTTTCAAACTGGTCACATGTCCCTGACAGATGAGCCAAGAGCTGGTAGACCGTCAGCTGTCACAGTGAAGAAAGTGGAATGTTTAATACTGGAAGACAGACGAGCAACCATCCAAATGATCATGAATGAGGCACATCTTAGTTATGGTAGTGTGTGGAGGAACTGCACATGTTTAAGGTGTCTGCATGGCGGGCTCCACGTTTGCTAACCTCTTTCCAAAAGGAAACACGGCATTTCTTCCTTCCTTCCTTCCTTCCTTCCTTCCTTCCTTCCTTCCTTCCTTCCTTCCTTCCTTCCTTCCTTCCTTCCTTCCTTCCTTCCTTCCTTCCTTCCTTCCTTCCCTCCTTCCTTCCTTCCCTCCTTCCCTCCTACCCTCCTTCCCTCCTTCCCTCCTTCCCTCCTTCCCTCCTTCCCTCCTTCCCTCCTTCCTTCGCTCCTTCCCTCCTTCCATCCTTCCTTCCTTCCTTCCCTCCTTCCCTCCTTCCCTCCTTCCCTCCTTCCCTCCTTCCTTCCCTCCTTCCTTCCCTCCTTCCCTCCTTCCCTCCTTCCCTCCTTCCCTCCTTCCCTCCTTCCCTCCTTCCCTCCTTCCCTCCTTCCTTCCTTCCTTCCTTCCCTCCTTCCCTTCTTCCCTCCTTCCCTCCTTCCCTCCTTCCCTCCTTCCCTCCTTCCCTCCTTCCTTCCCTCCTTCCCTCCTTCCCTCCTTCCTTCCTTCCTTCCCTCCTTCCCTCCTTCCCTCCTTCCCTCCTTCCCTCCTTCCCTCCTTCCCTCCTTCCATCCTTCCCTCCTTCCCTCCTTCCTTCCTTCCCTTCTTCCCTCCTTCCCTCCTTCCCTCCTTCGCTCCTTCCTTCCTTCCTTCCTTCCTTCCTTCCTTCCCTCCTTCCCTTCTTCCCTCCTTCCCTCCTTCCCTCCTTCCCTCCTTCCTTCCCTCCTTCCCTCCTTCCCTCCTTCCCTCCTTCCCTCCTTCCCTCCTTCCCTCCTTCCCTCCTTCCCTCCTTCCCTCCTATCTCCTTCCCTCCTTCCCTCCTTCCCTCCTTCCCTCCTTCCTTCCCTCTTTCCCTCCTTCCCTCTTTCCCTCCTTCCCTCCTTCCTTCCCTCCTTCCCTCCTTCCCTCCTTCCCTCCTTCCCTCCTTCCCTCCTTCCCTCCTTCCCTCCTTCCCTCCTTCCCTCCTTCCCTCCTTCCCTCCTTCCCTCCTATCTCCTTCCCTCCTTCCCTCCTTCCCTCCTTCCCTCCTTCCCTCCTTCCCTCCTTCCTTCCCTCTTTCCCTCCTTCCCTCTTTCCCTCCTTCCCTCCTTCCTTCCCTCCTTCCCTCCTTCCCTCCTTCCCTCCTTCCTTCCTTTCTTTCTTTCTTTCTTTCTCTCTCTCTCTTTCTCTCCCTCTATCTCTGTCTATCTTTCTTTCTCTATTTCTTTCTCTCTCTTTCTCTTTCTTTCTTTCTCTTTTTCTTTATTTCTTTCTTTCTTTCTCTCTTTCTCTCTTTCTTTCTCTCTTTCTCTCTTTCTTTCTTTCTTTCTTTCGTTCTTTCTTTCTTTCTTTTGCAATTTTACGTCCTCCAAAGTTAAGTCATATCGCACGTTGATTGGAATGGGTGAAATGATGCTCAAATGAGCCCAGGGTCCAGAGAGGTCAGAGTTACCCGATATTCGTCTTTCAGGATAAGGGAAAACCCCGGAAAATCCCTATCCAGGTAACTCACCCTGACCGAGATTCGACCTCGGGACCTCTTGAACGTGAGGCAAAATCGCTACCACCACAGGATGAAGATGATTTTTTTGGTCGTCCGGTGACTATGGATGGATCCTGGACCTATCAGTATGATACAGAGATAAAAGCCATTAGCATGGAATGAAAACTTTCCGATTTCTCCCTCCCCCACAAAAAAAAGGGGAAAGGTACAAATGTCAGCAGTGAAGGTTATGCTTTGAGTTTCTGGGACTGTCTTGGAGTCATCCTTACAGATTATCTTGCCAAGGGTCAAAGCATCACTGACAGATACTACTGCAATCTTCTGGACAAGTTACGAGCAGCTCTGGTTAACAAACGACGCGGTATGCTCTCCAAAGTTGTTCGTCTTCTGTCTGACAATGCACTAGCTCATTCATCTCAAGTTGCATTTGACAAAACAAGCGAATGTGGCTTTGAGATATTACAGTAGCCGCCTTATTCGCCCGATCACACAGCAAGTGACTCTTTCTTGTTCCCGGAAATGAAGAATCTGTTTCGTGATTGCCGATTTGACAAAAGAAATGACACCATTAATGAAGTAGGAGAGTTGTTTAAAGTGAATTCTGCAGACTTCCACAATCAAGGTATTCGGAAGATCAAGAAACGCTGGGAAAAGTGTGTAACAAGCACATATCAACACAAACTCTCTCTCGCCCGCCTCGGTAGCGTAGATAATACCGTGTCTGCTTCACGTTCAAGGGGTCCCAAGTTCGAATTTCGGTCAGGGTGAGTTACCTGGATAAGGTTTCTTCCGGGGTTTTCCCTTATCCTTGAAGAGCAATGCCGGGTAACTCTAAGCTCCATGGAACCTGGACTCATTTATGCATCATTTTAGTCAGTTCATTTACCGTCCGATATGACAACGTTGGAGGACGTAAATTAGAAAAAAATGCTCTGTCACATTTTTAAAGGGTAATAGTTAAAACTTCTCGACAACCCTTCATACGCTTCTATGAACTGCTCGTTTTTTTTCAAAAGGTGTAAATGCTGATACACGGAGATGTCCTTATTGTATACATGGATATTTCTTGTAAGCCCTCAGTGGTTAATATGTTTAGCTGGCGAAAATTTTACCATCCTACTACAATAACCACCGCCTGGTGCTACAGTAGATGCAGAAAATAGACAGTAAGTTAGTAATAGTAATAGTATTTTAGAACTAGGCAGGCATTCCACTAAAATTAAAATCTTGTCAAGGGCAATGAAATATTTATACAGAATCACTAACTTGGAAGATGGCAATATAATTAAAGAATGTTTTCATATTCAAAAGAGAAGTAACTCGGGTGGGTCTTGGGCACATAAAATGTATGACTTGTTGAAGCAGATAGGTATGGGTCATTCTTGGATAAATGCAGAGTATGGGTATAGAGGCTTCTGGAAAGAAGTTAAGATTAGAAGATATTGACAGACAAGACATTTTTGCCAATACAAGTGACAAAAACTCACTGAGATTATATAGAGAAATAAAAACAACCTGGGGGAGGGAAGGATATATATATCGTAAGTGAGGGCGAGAAGGTTTTGCTTGGGCGAGAACAGGAGTGAGAAACTTGAAAGGTATAGGTCAAGAGAGGGAGCTAGATAAATGTCCATTGTGTGGAGAAGAGAATGCAGATTTCCATTGTATATTAAACTGCAGTCAAACAAAGATATGGAGAGAGCAGGCTTGGCTACGTAAATTGGACAGAAAGGTATAGGTCAAGAGAGGGAGCTAGATAAATGTCCATTGTGTGGAGAAGATAACGCAGACTTCCATTGTATATTAAACTGTAGTCAAACAAAGATATGGAGAGAGCAGGCTTGGCTACGTAAATTGGACAGAAAGGTATAGGTCAAGAGAGGGAGCTAGATAAATGTCCATTGTGTGGAGAAGAGAATGCAGACTTCCATTGTATATTAAACTGCAGTCAAACAAAGATATGGAGAGAGCAGGCTTGGCTACGTAAATGGGACAGAAAGGTATAGGCCAAGAGAGGGAGCTAGATAAATGTCGATTGTGTGGAGAAGAGAATGCAGATTTCCATTGTATATTATATTGTAGTCAAACAAAGATATGGAGAGAGCAGGCCTGTCTACGTAAATGGGACAGAAAGGTATAGGTCACGAGAGGGAGCTAGATAAATGTCCATTGTGTGGAGAAGAGAATGCAGATTTCCATTGTATATTATATTGTAGTCAAACAAATATGTGGAGAGAGCAGGCCTAGCTACGTAAATGGGACAGAAAGCTATAGGTCAAGAGAGGGAGCTAGATAAATGTCCATTGTGTGGAGAAGAGAATGCAGATTTCCATTGTATATTAAACTGTAGTCAAACAAAGATATGGAGAGAGCAGGCCTGTTTACGTAAATGGCACAGAAAGGTATAGGTCAAGAGAGGGAGCTAGATAAATGCCCATTGTGTGGAGAAGAGAATGCAGATTTCCATTGTATATTAAACTGTAGTCAAACAAAGATATGGAGAGAGCAGGCCTGGCTACGTAAATGGGACAGTTTGGGGGGTGAAGTAGTAATTAGAAAAACTCTGTCAGTAAAAGGGGAAATGAACAGGAGAAATATAGGGAATTATTTAGGGAAAGTTAAAGAGAGTTGGCTAAGAACAATTATGAGAAAAATGTAGAGTGGGATAGATGAAATGGCAAAAGGTGTAAAAAGGAGCAGAGGGCCTCCAATATACAAAAACCTAGGGTTAGGTGTATGGGGACTGAATTACTATTCATTGGTGGGCAACATGATAACATGATAGGATTTTCAGGATTTAGGAATATATGGCATATTTCAGTATGGATTTTATAATTGTAATCTTGATTTTGTATTTTCATTTGTTAATGTAAAAGGAAATAAATTACTACTATTACTATTACTTGACAGTAGGTTAGTGTGACAACGTTTTGGTGCTCCCTATGTGCCATTAAAATCCTCATTCATATAAAACCAAAGAAGTACATAAAGCACGCACTGAAAGCACATTAAGCTGGTGGTTCTGTTGGCAAGCTGGAAGCTTGTTTCCTGTGCCAAGTGGGTAGATAACAACAACAAGCCCTGATATTTTAATGGCAACATCCGGTAGGGGAGAAAGAACCAGCCGCGCCGCCAATTTTCTACTTTCCCCGTATGATTTTCACGGTCAATTTAACGCCACAGATAAGATTTCCCCTCGCCGCTTGCCTGGGATGGTAAGCTGAACGTTTATTCTTGCCTGTCTAATCCCATTGTCTTGAGATTTTCCCAGCCATATAATTAAATTTGTTCTGTGAAGAATAAAGAAGATTCTGGAGTACGGCAGAGACCAGGTTTGTTCAAATGTATTCATAAAAAACCCACGAGATATTTAAGATATAAAGCTAATTGGATTCTAATGCTAATTAGAAGTACCAGAGATTCGTCTTTCGTTTCAAAAGTGAATATACTAAAACATAAAGGACATTGAGACGTTAAAGAATATTTACCGTACTTGTAAGAAAACCTTCTCTGCTTTGTCGTGCATTTGTCTTCATTAATTAAAACTGTATGAAATATATCTTTGTTGCATGCTCTAGAGCGGAAAAATGACGTTTTCTCTTTAGAAATAAAAAGATACGTATTAGAGATTCAAATCTGTATCAAGTAATACCTTAGCAATGTTGAAAACTGTTAATTTATATTGTAACTCTGTGGGTACGTGGAATTGAAAGTCCAATTGCACAAACTCAAAATGTTCTTTATTTCCACCGAATTACAGTTGAAACACTTCCAATTACACAGAATTACGTAGTGCACACAATTACAATTCAGATGATACAAATATTTTTATCAAAGGGGTGAATAAGGAAGGGACAGATGTACATATTGAAAATAATCTAAAATATATTCAAAAATGGTTTAGTGCCAATATGTTAATATTGAGTAAGGAGAAAACAGCAGCCCTAAGCTTCTATAATAAAATGAGTGGAAGTCAATTGTATCCAAAATTAATGCTGGGACAAGACCAAATACATTACGTACAAACTATCAAATTTCTGGGACTAATACTAGATGAAAATTTAAATTGGGAAACTCACATAGAGGCATTGACGAAAAAGCTTAGTAAAATGTGTTTCTTAATGAGGGCGATTACAGGCATGTCAAGCTTGAAAGTTCGGAGAATAGTGTACTTTTCATATATACACAGTTTGTTGGCATATGGTATAATTTTTGGGGGAAATTCTAAAGACAGTATAAAAGTATTCAGATACCAAAAGAAAATAATTAGAATCATAGCAGATGTCTCAAGCACAACTAGTTGTAAGCCATACTTCAGTAAATTAGGTATCTTACCACTGCCAAGTATATACATATATTAAACTCTTGTACATATGAAAGCAAGCCTAAGTTTATTCAAAACAAATTCTGAAATTCATATACACAACACTAGAACAAGGAATAATTTATTTGTGAAGTCACACAAAACAAAGATGTATGAAAATAGTTTCACATATGCTGGCTTACATCTTTACAATAAGCTACCTGAATCTATAAAAAAGATTGAATCACAACATCAACATCAACATCACTAACCTCCGTTAGTGGCGGTTGATGCTCCTGCGCTCGGAAAAGAGGCGCCGATCCGGTTGGCTTACCAGGCTATGGACAATGACACAAGGCCCTGGCCATAGTCTGTGGAGTAGCGGGCAATAGGAAGGTTAAACGAAAAGATGGGATAACGAGGGGAAGTTCAGTTACTTTATTATGATTGTCGCTGTGCACCGGAGTGCTTCGGAGTGCATTGGCGCCTAGTGGCGTCGGGGTCGGTGAGTTGCAGTTGATGCTAACTCCACCTGGGAGTCAATGAAGGTCTGTCTGAGTTCTTCTGTGTCGAAATTTAAGTTGGCTATGGTGAGTTCTATGTCGTATTGCTTCTGGTAGATTTTCTCCACAGTCTGGAGAATGTTTTCCTGGATTGTGTGGTTGGTAATGCAGCTGGCTTCTAGTCTCTTCAGAAGTTTCTGCTGAGCAGAAGTGGCCTTGATGACTTGGGCGATTTGGTCCAGTAGTGTCGTGCTCTGATGGGTGACTGCAGTAATGTTGTGTGTTGGCTTGAAGTTGGAGACGATCTGTTCAACTGTAGATTGGTGGTGAGTATTCAGAGTGGTGGATAGTAAGCAGAAACTCGTGGATGTGGCCACTTCCATACTCCCAAGGCGAGGCCCCAGGTTCAGCACTTCAGAGTGGAGATCCTGGAACTCCTTTCGCAAGGGGTTGGAGTTGTTGGCTACTGCTGCGGCGGTGATCAGCTCCTCTGTCTAGTCGATCATTGAGGCGTTTTACCTCGGCTCTTGTTTACCTGTGCTGCAGTGTTGGCGGTCGGGGCGATGACAACCGAGGTGCGGTTCTCCCGATCAGCGGTGTCGAAGTTGCGTGGGAAGTACGGGCACTGCGTCTAGCCCGTGAAGTGGCCGAAGCCATTGCAGGTTGCGCAGTACCGGCGGCGGCGGCGGCGGCGGAGGTCGTGTTGTCGGCAGTCTTTTGTCAGTGACGGAGCACCACAGTAGTGGCAGCGATGCGGTGCTGAGCAGTGTTCCGAGTGCCCATAGCTGCAGCATTGTCGACATGGAGCAGGTCGCTCAATCCTGCTCGGCTCGATTCGTAGGCACTGCCCCAATAGGGGCAGGCCACTACTCAAAGCCATGTTGTAATCAGCGGTGTCGGCGAACTGCAATCTGATGAGGTTCGTTGGTCCGTGGTGAGTGGTGATCCTTGATGTACGGCGGGTAGATGGCCAAAGTTGCAGCGCAGCAGCGTGGATGAACTTGGTCGGCAGATCGCGGGGGGCCCCACGGACAACTACTGAGCGCAGCATCTGCTGACCCACAGCAGCCGTAGAGTGGGGTTCCCGCGGTGGAAGCTGCGCAGGAGCTTCATTCGCAGGAGCGATGCAAATCTCGGCGTAAGTTGGCTGCGGCGGTCGGCCGTGGTTTGCTGCGGTGCTGGAAGATGAAGGCTGCGCGGTGGAGGAGGTTGGTCCTGCAGGCTGAGCGGGCCCGAGAGGCAGGAGCGGTTCCTGTGAGCCTGGCTGTTGAGCGGCGTCTGGCTCGGAGTCTGTGTTGGAGCGCCGCGTGGTAGTGCTGGCCCAGAATTTGCCAGCTACTTCAGCGGGAGGCTCCCTCTGGTCTGCCGGTACCGGCAGAGAGAAGGGAGATGGTGTCCGAGAGCTGGCAGGTGACGGTTGCGGCATTTGCTGTTTCTCTTGCCGGCTCTTCTTCTTGGCGCTTTTCTTCCCCATCCTGTGATGTTTCCTCCTCGGAGCCTTCGGCGCGAGAGATTCGCCTGAACTGACTCGCCAACTATAGGCCTTATATAGGGAAGATCGCCGTTTCTGGAAGGTTCGCGGCGCGCACAATTATCCAGAGGTTTCCAGACGTCTGGTGAGATGGGAAAGAGACGGTACAGGGCTCGCGCCGCTCTCCTAATCATCCCTTCAGTTAGTGACACGAGACAAATGGGTAGGCGTGATCTGAATGCTTCCCGCCTCGCCCTACTGCCGGCCGGTTCTATAGGGAGTTCCGACGTTCGGATGGCAATATTACAGACATGACTTATGACGACCTGCATGTTATATCTAATAACACGAGAGCTGATCAATAAAGCATGAGACTGATTTATTCTCACAGATGTTTATTACTGCAATTCAATGTTTACATAATCTTTTTCAAAGTAGTCCCCTCATATTTCAATTGACTTTTTATAATGTCTCTGCCAGTCCTTGAACACGTGCTGCAGACCATTCTTCGTCAGGTCCTTGAAAATCGCTTAACTTTTGTTGAGCACTGCTTCAGAATTCCCGGGACTTCTTAGGCAACCCTCTACCCCTCCGGGCTTCCGAAGCCTGGCCGGGGGTATAAACGATCTCCCGCGGGTGTCGAGAACACACTGTCCCCTCGAGTCCAACCTAATCTGAACACCTTCCATTCGGAAGGGGCTCCAATGTTCGGCCCGAGGTACCTCTGGTGAAGTCAGAGAGAGCACGAGTGCTAGGGGTCCGCAGTGCTCGCACCACAGAAACTTCAAGGGATGGATTCCCTCCCCTACGGGTGGAGGGGGGAGATGCAACAGTTAATGCCAGAGGTTCTACTCCCATTAGTTCTGGACCCGTAGGACCAAGCACCTGGGCCTCTCGGGTTCGTTTTACCGTCGGACAGTACCTATTTTATAAACTGCCCCCTCGTTGCTCACGGCAGACGGGACGGAAGTGGATACGCCACTTACGCGCCAGTCCTTAATGAACCAGATACCAAAAAACCTTGGTAGGGCCGCCGGTGATCTGGCACACCAGCTACTAGCTCTGCAGGCTAGCACCCGGGACTTATGAGGCAACCCTCTACCCTCTCCGGGCGGCAAGAGCCTGGCCGGAGGTACCCAATTTCCCGTGTGTGGCGGGAACACACTGGCCCCTCGAGACCAACCCAATCCGAACAGCTCCCAGACAGATGGGCCCGAGGTTCCTCTCGTAACATCAAAGGTACCAAGAGTGCTAAGGGTCCGCAGCGCCTGCATCTTGGCAGCTGAAGGGGGAGATACAACATACTCCGAGGATCTGCTCCCATTAGTGCCGGCCCCGTAGGACCTGAACCCGGGCCCCTTCTATTATTTACCATAGGACAGCACCTATTTTATAAGCTCCCCCCCCCCCGCCTGCTCACGGCAGACAGGACGGAAGTGGATACGCCACTTACGCGCCAGTCCTTAATGAACCAGCTAACAAAAAACCTTGGTAGGGCCGCCAGTGTCTAGCTCACCAGCTACTAGCTCTGCAGGCTAGTCCTCGGGACTTATGAGGCAACCCTCTACCCCCTCCGGGCGGCCGATGGTAGCCTGGCCAGAGGTACCCAATTGCCCGTGGGTGACGGGAACACACTGCCCCCTCGAGTCCAACCCAATCCGAACAGCTCCCATTCGGGAGGGGCTCGTCATGTTCGGCCCGAGGTTCCTCTAGTAACGTCAGAGGTACCACGAGTGCTAGGGGTCCGTAGCGCCCGCACTTTGGCAGCTAAAAGGGACGGATCCCTTCCCCTACGGGAGGGGAGATACAACAGTCAAATATTCTTGAATTAAGTTCTGGAACAGTCTCGAACGCAGTAATAATGTGACTCACTTCTGGCTTTGTGACATCTTAGCGGCCGTTAATTGTTCTTTCACACTGACCGTGTGTAGGCTAAAGTATGGAAAAGTAGTCAGTTTGATAAATGCAAGGCCATAGTCGTGGTTCAAATATGCCTATGTCAATGAATTTTTCAGTCAAATTCTACCTTTTCATAATTTAGCCTACAAACGGCCAGTGTGAAAGAACAAGTAATTTCCAAAACTGTCTTGAAGATACTCATACAAACTTCAGCGTCTACAGTCGTATCAAAGAAAATGGGACCAACGATCCTGGGAGCTGACATCACGCACCACACTCCAACCTTTTCATCACTCTCTTACAGCCACTAAAATCATTAAAACAAATTTCTACATTCTGTGAGCTTTCAAAGGAAAATTATGGACTATTAAAGCGGTTCAGATTTATATGGGTCGCACAGTATACGAGACGTCACCTTTTCTCGAAATCGGTAGCTCAGTTGGCTAGGTGCTGACAGCCCAAAGTCAGAGATGGAAAAAATAGGAATGGGGGATATATAGAAATTAGAAGAAAGGAATGCAAGCGATGTGGGTAAATTGGTAAAATGCAGAATAGAAGATATAGAAAGAAAAGAAATATGAGGAAGTCTAGAAAATATGAAATAATTACAATTTTACAAGTAAATAAAATGAAATTGGGGACGAGACGCATATGTAGATTATTGCAATAGACTAGAGAGAGAAGGGCTAGCTTGGATGAGAACAGGAACAATATTTCTAAGAGAGATAACAGGTGGGGAAAGGGGAATTTGTGAATTGTGTGGGGGAAAATAAAGCATAGAAAACTATGTAACAGAATGATAGGAGTTAGCAATATATAGAAAAAAGTTTTGGGAAGAAAAATGGGAGAAAGTAGAGAAGAGGATAGCAGCTATAAAAATGTTAGCGGGAAGGGAGGAAAAGAAGGTAAGAAGTATTGGAGAGTTGTTACAGAACGTAAAAGAAAAATGGGCGAGAAATGTAAAGAATATAAGAAGGAAGATGAGCGGGAGCAATGGGATTACTTAAGTAACAAGGAGGTATGGAGGATAAGAGCTAACTGGCAGAGCAAAAGACCAGGGTGTCATGTAAGCCAAGGTAGCAACAAGGTAAAGAGAAATAAATGTAAAGAATATAAGAAGGAAGATGAGGAGGAAGAATGGGACTAATTAGGTAACAAGGAAACGTGGAGGTTAAGAGCTACCTGATAGAGCAGAAGACCAGGGTGTCATGTAAGTCAAGGTAGAAAGGAGGTAAAGATAAATAAATGTAAAGAATATAAGAAAAGAGGATGAGGGGGAAGAATGGGACTAATTAACTAACAAGGAGGCATGGAGGTTAAGAGCTACCTGGCAGAGCAGAAGACCAGGCTGTCATGTAAGCCAAGGTAGCAACAAGGTAAAGACAAATGAATGTAAAGAATATAAGAAAGGAAGATGAGGGGGAAGAATGGGACTAATTAAGTAACAAGGAGACGTGGAGGCTAAGAGCTACCTGACAGAGCAGAAGACCAGGATGTCATGTAAGGCAAGGTAGCAACAAGGTAAAGACAAAAAAATTTAAAGAATATAAGAAAGGAAGATGAGGGGGAAGAAAGGGACTAATTAAGTAACAAGGAGACATGGAGGTTAAGAGCTTCGTGGAAGAGCAGAAGACCAAGTTGTCATGTAAGCCAAGGTAGCAACAAGTTAAAGACAAATAAATGTAAAGGATATAAGAAAGGAAGATGAGGGGGAAGAATGGGACTAATTAAGTAACAAGGAGACATGGAGATTAAGAGCTACCTGACAGAGTAGAAGACCAGGGTGTCATGTAAGCCAAGGTAGCAACAAAGTAAAGACAAATGGTTGTAAATTGTAAAACTTTTGGAATATGGACAATAATAAATCTAATCTAATCTAGACAGCCCAAAGTCTCGAAATACAGTCTGGACCATCACAACCGTCAGCGGATACGATGATATGTGAAATAATTTCTGTCGAGCCCGCCTCGGTAGCGTAGATGGTAGCGTGTCTGCCTGAGGTTTAAGAGGTCCCGAGTTCGAATCTCGGTCAGGTTGAGTTTTTCCCTTATGCTGAAAGACGAATGTCGGGTAACCTAAGCTCTAAGGACTCTGGGCTCATTTGAGCATCATTTCACCCATTCCATTCATCGTCCGATATGACTTAACGTTATAGGACGTAAACTAACAAAAAAAGCTTCGATCGAACGAAATAAGAGCAAACCGGCAGCACTAAATTGATCCTTTTTAGCTTACAACTTGTCCTTCTTACCACATACTACAGTAAGCATGTACAGCCCTGCATTCTCAGCAAATACTCACACCAAGGTTTCAGTGTAAATACACGTTTTGTGTTCCCCGAATCCCCCTCCTCCAAAGCATGTTTAGAAAAAGGTCCGTGTATGTGTTTGTGAACCGTAGATCAATAAGGACGATAAATTCAGTCTGTGGTTATACTTATAAAACAGTGGAATAAAATATAATGCTCTAACAGTTTCATTCTGCCCACAAGCCATGGGCCTTTTGCAGTAAGATAGATCGGCAAAAGTTTCCTTTAAACAGTTTGTCAATCCTCAGGTAGCTTTTATTTCCTCTCCTTTTCAAATACATTGTCAATGGATAGCATAAATGTGACAGCTTCGATGAAAAGGCCTTAGTATCTGTTTTACAAGCTGTTCCCAACAGACGCGCACCTACTGAACGTCTTTCAAAGGAATCGAAGTGGAAACACCGCGGAATCTTCCTTCAACTGCTTTTGTTGCTATGCGATCGGCTTGAAACAGCTGACTTACTAGCTACGGACAGATGCTCTGCTTTCCCAGATCACAGGAGTAACCAAAGTGGTTCCCGTAGCAGGATAGGTACCGATGTATGACCGCGATAAATGAGAAACTACTTCAGCATGGAAAGAAAGGAAACACCTAACTGTCACATTGGAAACTCACCTCAGAGCTTGCTAACAGCTGAAACCAAATGAGAATCAGGCCGAGTGCTGCCGAGAAAAGTAGCGAGACGTAAGGTTGCATTCCTAGCTAAATAACAGACACTTCTTCAGTTGTATTCTTGTACCAAATCCGAGTAGCACAAATTATCGTCCCTTATATTTGCAAAAAAATACGTATTTGTCTACTGATTCTTCTTTTGCCTTACAGCTTTCCCAGAACACATATGATCAGTTACCTGTGCAGGACAAGACGGCCTCTATCCCGGATTAAGAGTGAGGAAGGTTAAATGAATGACGAGAAAACCGGAACCCAAATAAACACGTCCCAGACACCACTTTGTGCATCACTATGCCCACACACGCATCCAGAAGTTACGAATACACCGTTCAAACCTGAGCAGAGATTTCAACAGAGGGCAGGGACCGAAACAATTCTCTGAGGCGACTAGCTAACCAAGCTAGCTTACACATCCCCTTAGAGGTCGGGAACTGAAGATCAGGTGACAGAGAGGGACAGGAAATTACGGGAAGATAATGTCTGGTACCTCTAAGCTCTATGCATCTTGTACTCATTTGAGCATCATTTCATTCATCGTCCTATATGACTTAACGTTGGAGGTTTTCTCTTATCCAGAAAGATGAATTCTGGTAACTCTAAGCTCTGTGTACCCTGAACTCATTTGAAGATCATTTAATTCATCGTCCGATATGACTTAATATTTTAGGTTTTCTCTTATCCTGAAAGATGAATGTCTGGTAACTCTAAGCTCTATGTACCCCGTACTCATTTGAACATCATTTCATTCATCGTCCGACATGACTTAACGTTGGAGGTTTTCTCTTATCCAGAAAGATGAATGTCTGGTAACTTTAAGCTCTGTGTACCCCGTGCTCATTTGAACATCATTTTATTCATGATCCGACATGACTTAACGTTGGAGGTTTCCTCTTATCCTGAATGATGAATGTCTGGTAACTCTAAGCTCTATGTACCCTGAACCCATTTGAACATCATTTCATTCATCGTCCTATATGACTTAACGTAGGAGATTTTCTCTTATCCTGAAAGAACAATGTCTCTGTACCCTGTACTCATTTGAACATCATTTCATTCATCGTCCGATATGACTTAACGTTGGAGGTTTTCTCTTATCCTGAAAGATGAATGTCTGGTAACTCTAAGCTCTATGTACCCTGTACTCATTTGAACATTATTTCATTCATCGTCCGATATGACTTAACGTGGCAGTTTCCTCTTATCCTGAATGATGAATGTCTGGTAACTCTAAGCTCTATGTACCCTGAACTCATTTGAACATCATTTCATTCATCGTCCTATATGACTTAACGTAGGAGATTTTCTCTTATCCTGAAAGAACAATGTCTCTGTACCCTGTACTCATTTGAACATCATTTCATTCATCGTCCGATATGACTTAACGTTGGAGGTTTTCTCTTGTCCTGAAAGATGAATGTCTGGTAACTCTAAGCTCTATGTACCCTGTACTCATTTGAACATTATTTCATTCATCGTCCGATATGACTTAACGTTGGAGGTTCTCTCTTATCCTGAAAGATGAAAATGTCTGGTAACTCCAAGCTCTATGTACCCTGTACTCATTTGAACATCATTTTATTCATCGTCCGATATGACAACGTTGGAGGTTCCCTCTTATCCTGAAAGATGAATGTCTGGTAATTCTAAGCTCTATGTACCCTGTACTCATTCAAGCATAATTTCATTTAACAATTGAGCACGTAAATTTAAAGAAAATATGAATCAATGTGTTTGGTGATTATTATTTGTGCTGTTGTAAATCTGTAAGTACTTTGTAAAGCTTACAAATTCCGTAGGACGCGAGGTTCTGAATGAATGGTTTAAGTAAGCAGCCAATTTCCTAGGTTCGTTTAATTCGAGAGCCTTAGCGAGAAAAAATTACCGTCAAGGGACAATCTCTGGTCAGATCCACTTAACCAGTTCTCTCGGACTCAAGTCGAGTTGTGGCTTTGCACTTTTTTACTGCTCTTCCACTGCTCTTTTCTCGCAAGTCTTTTCCGGACGTGCCCCATCTCTCTCCACACTTTCGACCCTCGGAATAATGGAATACATCTTCAGCTTCCCAGCCCACGCTGCTTGATGCAGTAGGAAGCTAATTTAAATTCCACATCCTTCCTTGAATCGCACACTCGAATAAAATATTTAAACTAACTCCCAGTTCAACACACCGCCCTCCCTCCCGCCCGCTTTGCACTTTCACCACGTTTAAATTCCGTTAAGTGCCTGTTTACACAGCTTCCGTTTATCTCGAATACTGAAATGTGTTGTTTTTGCGAAAGTTGGTGATACTGTTTGCAGATAAAATGAAACACTGTGTTCAGACCCTTGAGTAATGGCTGTGCGTTATAGCTTCCGTTATGAACCCGTTAAACGTTACGTGGATTAAATCTTGTCAGCACATGAACCGAGGAGGAAAGTAAATATCTATTCTCGCCTGCATACCATTAAACCTGGATAGAATTCCTAGAATTATAAAAACTACGTGGCCTGTAATATAAAGGCTTCAAAAGCTGGTTCGCTTTGTAGTGAAACTTGTGTAAATTCTTTGACTATAAATGCAGTATTATCTTTAATATTTGATTTTTAAAGGTACTAACCTTGTACTAACATTTACAGATCATCCACTTTTACAGTTTATTGAAATCATCACAAAATACATTTTCGCTTTGAATGTTTCAACTTTTATATTCACCGAGCAATAGTAGATGTATCCACCCATTTTCTATTCATTTCCTCATGTAAACTCGTTCGAGAAATGTATTTCAACTCCCCAATCTACAAAATAGTTTTAGGAAAAGACATGTGTGTTTCAATAACTTAACTCAAAAAATAAAACCTTAGCTTGTTCATGGGATATGAAAACATTCAACAAAACTCCCACCCAAACAAAATTTATCCATAAAAATTTCTAAAATTTAAACTTAATCTCTTGTAGAAAGAGAAAAGTGTGCACATTGTACCAGCAATATGTTTTTCCTAGGTGTCAGCTGATGCTAGAAGCTTTTCTTTTCTCCTTGTTCCTTTAACTGCTATGGTCATATCGGTGGCCTTTCTCCTTTGGAACATATCGAAGGTGTTAACTCGTATTCGTTGGGTTTTAATCATTACATCACGTACACACTTATACCCCGCCTTTAACTACAATGCTCATATCGGCGGCCGTTCTCCTTTGGAACATATCGAAGGTGTTAACTCGTATTCGTTGGGTTTTAATCATTAGATCACGTACACATTTATACCCCGCCTTTAACTACAATGGTCATATCGGCGGCCGTTCTCCTTTGGAACATATCGAAGGTATTAACTCGTATTCGTTGGGTTTTAATCATTAGATCACGCACACATTTATACCCCGCCTTTAACTACAATGGCCATATCGGCGGCCGTTCTCCTTTGGAACATATCGAAGGTATTAACTCGTATTCGTTGGGTTTTAATCATTAGATCACGTACCCCGCCTTTAACTGCAATGGCCATATCGGTGGTCGTTCTCCTTTGGAACATGTCGAAGGTGTTAACTCGTATTCGTTGGGTTTTAATCATTAGATCACGTACACATTTATACCGCGGCTTTAACTACAATGGCCATATCGGCGGCCGTTCTCCTTTGGAACATATCGAAGGTATTAACTCGTATTCGTTGGGTTTTAATCATTAGATCACGTACACATTTATACCCCGCCTTTAACTGCAATGGCCATATCGGTGGTCGTTCTCCTTTGGAACATGTCGAAGGTGTTAACTCGTATTCGTTGGGTTTTAATCCTTAGATTACGTACACATTTATACCTCGCCTTTAACTGCAATGGCCATATCGGTGGTCGTTCTCCTTTGGAACATGTCGAAGGTGTTAACTCGTATTCGTTGGGTTTTAATCATTAGATCACGTACACATTTATACCCTGCCTTTAACTACAATGGCCATATCGGCGGCCGTTCTCCTTTGGAACATATCGAAGGTATTAACTCGTATTCGTTGGGTTTTAATCATTAGATCACGTACCCCGCCTTTAACTGCAATGGCCATATCGGTGGTCGTTCTCCTTTGGAACATGTCGAAGGTGTTAACTCGTATTCGTTGGGTTTTAATCATTAGATCACGTACACATTTATACCGCGGCTTTAACTACAATGGCCATATCGGCAGCCGTTCTCCTTTGGAACATATCGAAGGTATTAACTCGTATTCGTTGGGTTTTAATCATTAGATCACGTACACATTTATACCCCGCCTTTAACTGCAATGGCCATATTGGTGGTCGTTCTCCTTTGGAACATGTCGAAGGTGTTAACTCGTATTCGTTGGGTTTTAATCCTTAGATTACGTACACATTTATACCTCGCCTTTAACTGCAATGGCCATATCGGTGGTCGTTCTCCTTTGGAACATGTCGAAGGTGTTAACTCGTATTCGTTGGGTTTTAATCATTAGATCACGTACACATTTATACCCTGCCTTTAACTGCTATGGTCATATCGGCGGCCATTCTCCTTTGGAACATATCGAAGGTATTAACTCGTATTCGTTGGGTTTTAATCATTAGATCACGTACACATTTATACCCCGCCTTTAACTGCAATGGCCATATCGGTGGTCGTTCTCCTTTGGAACATGTCGAAGGTGTTAACTCGTATTCGTTGGGTTTTAATCCTTAGATTACGTACACATTTATACCTCGCCTTTAACTGCAATGGCCATATCGGTGGTCGTTCTCCTTTGGAACATGTCGAAGGTGTTAACTCGTATTCGTTGGGTTTTAATCATTAGATCACGTACACATTTATACCCTGCCTTTAACTACAATGACCATATCGGCGGCCGTTCTCCTTTGGAACATAAGGAAGGTATTAACTCGTATTCGTTGGGTTTTAATCATTAGATCACGTACCCCGCCTTTAACTGCAATGGCCATATCGGTGGTCGTTCTCCTTTGGAACATGTCGAAGGTGTTAACTCGTATTCGTTGGGTTTTAATCATTAGATCACGTACACATTTATACCGCGGCTTTAACTACAATGGCCATATCGGCGGCCGTTCTCCTTTGGAACATATCGAAGGTATTAACTCGTATTCGTTGGGTTTTAATCATTAGATCACGTACACATTTATACCCCGCCTTTAACTGCAATGGCCATATTGGTGGTCGTTCTCCTTTGGAACATGTCGAAGGTGTTAACTCGTATTCGTTGGGTTTTAATCCTTAGATTACGTACACATTTATACCTCGCCTTTAACTGCAATGGCCATATCGGTGGTCGTTCTCCTTTGGAACATGTCAAAGGTGTTAACTCGTATTCGTTGGGTTTTAATCATTAGATCACGTACACATTTATACCCTGCCTTTAACTGCTATGGTCATATCGGCGGCCATTCTCCTTTGGAACATACTGAAGGTGTCAACTCATTAATCTTTGGTTTTTAATCATTAGATCACGTACACATTCACACTCTCATTCATACTTCCACACTCTGGGGAAGATGGGGAATTATGTAGGTCGGAGAAAATTCCCCGACCCCACCGCCGAGAATCGAACCCAGGACCCCTGGCATGGCAGGCAGGTGCTCTACCAACTGAGCTACGGGGCCAGCCGCTAAAAGCTTTGAATAGCCAAGAGTCGGAACTATGTTGATGCAAAAATAACAAATGGTAAACTGTATGTCAAAATGAGTGATTCGGGCGACCAAAGTTTCATACTGTAATTTACGTTCTCCAACGTTAAGTCATATCGGATGCTGAATGGAATCGGTGAAGTGAAGCTAAAATGAGCCGATGGTCCATAGAGCTTAAAGCTACCCGGCATTCGTCTTTAAGGATAAGGGAGACCCCCGGAAAACACTTTATCCAGATAACTCACCCTGACCGAGATTTGAACTCGGGACCTGTTAAACGTGAGGCGGACACGCTGTCATCTACGCTACCGAGGCGGGCAATCTTTGTTTGCTTCCACAAAGTCAATGCCCGCCTCGGTAGCGTAGATTACCGCGTGTCTGCCTCACGTTCAAGAGGTCCCGAGGTCTAATCTCGGCCAGGGTGAGTTACCTGGATAAGGTTTTTTCAGGGGTTTCCCTTATCCTTAAAGAATAATGTCGGGTAGCTCTAAGCTGCATGGCCCCTGAACTCATTTGCGCATCATTTCACCCATTCCATTCATCTTCCGATATGACTTAACGTTGAAGGACGTAACATTACAAAATAAATAAATAAATAAATAAATAAATAAATAAATAAATAAATAAATAAATAAATAAATAAATAAATAAATAAATAAATAAATAAATAAATAAATAAATAAATAAATAAATAAATAAATAAATAAATAAATAAATAAATAAATAAATAAATAAATAAATAAATAAATAAATAAATAAATAAATAAATAAATAAATAAATAAATAAATAAATAAATAAATAAATAAATAAATAAATAAATAAATAAATAAATAAATAAATAAATAAATAAATAAATAAATAAATAAATAAATAAATAAATAAATAAATAAATAAATAAATAAATAAATAAATAAATAAATAAATAAATAAATAAATAAATAAATAAATAAATAAATAAATAAATAAATAAATAAATAAATAAATAAATAAATAAATAAATAAATAAATAAATAAATAAATAAATAAATAAATAAATAAATAAATAAATAAATAAATAAATAAATAAATAAATAAATAAATAAATAAATAAATAAATAAATAAATAAATAAATAAATAAATAAATAAATAAATAAATAAATAAATAAATAAATAAATAAATAAATAAATAAATAAATAAATAAATAAATAAATAAATAAATAAATAAATAAATAAATAAATAAATAAATAAATAAATAAATAAATAAATAAATAAATAAATAAATAAATAAATAAATAAATAAATAAATAAATAAATAAATAAATAAATAAATAAATAAATAAATAAATAAATAAATAAATAAATAAATAAATAAATAAATAAATAAATAAATAAATAAATAAATAAAAAAAAATTAATAAGTAAATAAATAAGTAAATAAATAAGTAAGTAAATAAATAAGTAAATAAATAAATAAATAAGTAAATAAATAACAATAATAAAATAAGTCAAGTCAATTTATGAACAAAGAATATTTAAATTTTAAGAAATGGCGCAGTTTAGAAAGTGTTAGGAATATTTGCGAGGAAGTGATTTTGGCAAATCTTTCCAAGAAATCACAGGTACTAAAATCATGTAGACTGCCGTTAAAGTTTTCAATGTAGGCTAGCGGACATGTATTCAAAATATACAATTGTACCGTTAATATTAATTATGTAATTAAACCAGAATTATAAAATGTATTTCTGTATACTGTAGATGTATGATTGTTTCTTACTTTTCAGATAAACAAGGAAAAATTGAACATTACACTAATCGATAGTCAAAGAGATTATTATATAATTATCTTTGGCATTATATTAGAGTAGGCGTTGTGTTCTTTCTCGCAAATTTTAACTTTATTCTTCTGTTATATTGACTCTGGTAGAGATAATTCGACTATTTGCAGAGATTATTCATGTCTTAACTGCCAAAGACTTATTTTTCAGTAACAAAAGTATCGTGTAATATGTTTTTGGATTAACTTATTTAAAATATAATTTTGGTGGATTATATATGGTTCATTTCATCACAGTTCCCTCATATTTTACTGAAAGGTTATAAAATAATACTTTTTATATGATTTTGAAAGAGGCATTTGACAAAAATAATTGAGCTTCTTTCAATCTGAAGCCTTTTTCTATGTAAGTCAAAGTTATTTTGCCTATTGTTATATTTATTGCAATTATATTTACGAGATCACTTGATTCCTCCCAATGAACAACATAGCTCGAGGCTGGCCCCGTATTTCAGTCGGTGGAGTACCCGCCTGCCAAGCTAGGGGTCCCGCTTTCGATTCCCTGCTGATGGTGCGGATTTTTCTCCAACAAAGATAATTCTATATCTTTCCCAGAGTCTGGAAGTATTAAGGAGAGTACAAATGTGTACGTGATCTAACGATTAAAACCCAACGAATACGAGTTTAATCCTTCGATATGTTCCAAAGGAGAACGGCCGCTGATATGACCATTGCAGTTAAAGGCGGGTTATAAGTGTGTACGTGATCTAATAATTAAAACCCAACGAAAACGAGTTAACACCTTCGATATGTTCCAAAGGAGAACGGCCGCCGATATGACCATTGTAGTTAAAGGCGGGTTATAAGTGTGTACGTGATCTAATAATTAAAACCCAACGAAAACGAGTTAACACCTTCGATATGTTCCAAAGGAGAACGGCCGCCGATATGACCATTGTAGTAAATATAAATGTGTACGTGATCTAATGATTAAAACACAACGAATACGAGTTAACACCTTCGATATGTTCCAAAGGAGAACGGCTGCCGATATGACCATTGTAGTTAAAGGCGGGGTATAAATGTGTACATGATCTAATGATTAAAACCCAACGAATACGACTTAACACCTTCGATATGTTCCAAAGGAGAACGACCGCCGATATGACCATTGTAGTTAAAGGCGGATTTGTAAATGTGTACGTGATCTAATGATTAAAACCCAACGAATACGAGTGAACACCTTCGATATGTTCCAAAGGAGATCGACCGCCGATATGACCATTGCAATTAAAGGGGGGTATAAATGTGTACGTGATCTAATGATTAAAACCCAACGAATACGAGTTAACACCTTCGATATGTTCCAAAGGAGAACGACCGCCGATATGACCATTGTAGTTAAAGGCGGGGTATAAATGTGTACGTGATCTAATGATTAAAACCCAACGAATACGAGTTAACACCTTCGATATGTTCCAAAGGAGAACGACCGCCGATATGACCATTGTAGTTAAAGGCGGGTTTGTAAATGTGTACGTGATCTAATGATTAAAACCCAACGAATACGAGTTAACACCTTCGATATGTTCCAAAGGAGAACGACCGCCGATATGACCATTGTAGTTAAAGGCGGGTTTGTAAATGTGTACGTGATCTAATGATTGAAACCCAACAAATACGAGTTAACACCTTCGATATGTTCCAAAGGAGAACGACCGCCGAAATGACCATTGCAGTTAAAGACGGGGTATAAATGTGTACGTGATCTAATGATTAAAACCCAACGAATACGAGTTAACACCTTCAATATGATCCAAAGGAGAACGGCCACCGATATGATCATACCTTGCGTATGAATGGGATAAAAAAGCACAGCTTAAACTTTCTATCTTAAAAACCGATTGGAAGTTCAGCTATCAGAAATAAAGCATAAAACAAATAAACATTTTCTCGCTTACTGGGCCCTCAGCTGGGATATTGCTGACCAAAATCATCCTCTGATATCATTTGTGCCATACCACTGAATACATTTTTGTAAATGTACATTTTAGTGGAACCATTTATTTAATAAATGGCTAGAAAGGCAGTACATGACTGCTTGAAATACAGCTTCCATACGTTACTTAGTCATGTTCCTGTACAAGATTCCGGAATTTTAATTGCTACCGTGGCTGAATAAGGCTTTGTCAAACTTAGAGATTTGTCATTTTAATATTATTTTCCACTGTTTTCTACCTGTATCGATTTACCGTTTACCTGTCAGCATACAAATTCCTTGTATAAATTATATGTTTCGCGATGAGCTTTTGTTTGCTGTATTCAATAATTTATTTCTGGCAAACAAAACACGTGCCCATAAATCACTCACACTTCACTCTTGCTCTTCGCGGCCAACAGAGCGCGCACAAGACAGTCGCTTTGTACGAAGTTTTATAAAGGAATATAGCTCTGAATTTGTGTAGAATTTCGCTTTTCTATCCTCGGTCTTTGCGATACCTTCACGATATTTGTATGGTATCGACATCGAAGATACTTCAGGAAACTAGCTCGATACTTTTTCGATACTTCGATGCTGATTCTGAAATTTTTATTTTAGTTTAAAATCACAAAATATTATTACTGTAAGTAGAACATTGCAATGCCCGAGGAATTGCCACGAATGTGGTATCTGTACAGTAACATTACACAAGAATATAATCGTGTGTCAACTGTCAGTTAACAGTTGCCAAAAAGAAAGAACCACATATCTCCTATCATCTCCTCTTACTATTACACTGAATTACTGCAAAACAAATGCAAAATTTCTTGAACTAAAAAGCTTATAAAAGCCAACTGTTTAGATTGTATGAGGACAACTATTAATTATTATAAGCCATGGCAGCCCTGAATGTTGCAGGTGCCATCTGTCGTTTCCAATGGAAAGTTTGACATTGCTGTCCATAATCTACTTCAGACATTTTGTCCATAGAGCGTCATTTGTTTTGTTTACATTAACTTGAAAATTGCGTCTCAACAAAGTAGATTGTATGAGGACAACTATTAATTATTATAAGCCATGGCAGCCCTGAATGTTGCAGGTGCCATCTGTCGTTTCCAATGGAAAGTTTGACATTGCTGTCCATAATCTACTTCAGACATTTTGTCCATAGAGCGTCATTTGTTTTGTTTACATTAACTTGAAAATTGCGTCTCAACAAAGGCAAGAAATTAGCTCGTGAAAATGTTAGTGCAATGATTTATTATTATTCTTAATAAATTTATTTAAAGCTGCTTCAACTTCCTACGTCATATCGCGAGCATCTGAACAATATGATACAATTAGTAAAATTTATAAAAATTGCATTAAATACACAGGTTTACAATAAAACATATCAAGTTAATTACATTAATTAGGAAAAACAACTTACATTAAATAAAGATTACTAAAAACAAGACAAGAACATACTGTGACTTTGTGGGTTCGTGAAATGAAAAGTCCAATTTCACCACTCAAAAATGTTCTTTATTTCCACCGACTTACAGTTAAACACTTGCCAATTACACAAAATTACGTAATGCACACAATTACGATTCACCAGTTCGTCCGTTACCGTTCCGATGCACGTACACAATTACGTAAATTCTTCCGTTGCACGGTCTTCTCTTCCACTAACACGGCGCTACTTCACTAGCACGTCAAGCACTAACTAACTGACTTCGCTCACTGCAGCCCCTTTTTATAGGAATATCGCCGTCTTCTCGACTTCTCTAGTTTCCACGCGAAGGTTCCAGATGGCCGTGGAAGAGGGGGAAGGGGCCGCCCGCGCAAGTGACATTTCCTCTAGTGAGTGAGTGAGTGTGTGGTGTTTAAGGGCCCGTCGACAACAAGGTCATCTGGGCCCCAAGTCAACACTAAAACCTAAAAACTATAAAAATTCTAATCTTCCCCCTCAGTTAGTGACAGAGACTGATGAGTGGGTGTGGCCCAGCTGCCTAGGGTCCTTTCCAGCGGTCGCCGGTCCTGCCTTCCGCTAATTGGGTGGCAATACTCTTAGATTAACAATAGTATTCTGGAAGAAGAATTATCATTACTTTTACACCATTGTGTTGATTATGGATTACAACTGAATAGAGTATAGTTTACATATATTTATATTAATTTCCAAATGTCAATACAGCTTGCGGCGTAGTTTGAAGCTGTTTCCCAGTGTGGAGGTATCCTGTGGGATTCCGTGTTGTTTTCTTTCCTATTTATTGTATTCTATGGTACATTACACGTAGGCTGCGGCTGTCTTGAGCGGAGATATGAATGAGTGAGGTTGGAGTGACTAATCCTTAGAGGGGCGAGGAGCGACTTGGTTGGGTGAAGAGCGGTGCATCCTTTTCGTATTTGGTATAATTTTCCTGGTTGTTGTTGATTCCATTGAGATTTCCATTTTTGTACTGGTGTTTTGGAGACATGATTTATAACATTTGAATATGGAATTTGGACGTTCGTTTGTTGGCGTAGTGATGTGGCATCTTTAGCAGCTTCGTCCGCTCTTTCATTCCCTTTTATAACTTGATGGGAAGAAATCCAAATGAAAACCACGTCTTTACCAGCTTCGGTGATGTTACTGATTAGTGTCTGTGTGTCCTGTACTAACTTGTCTGTTGTATACTTCTTCAATGAGTCAGAGCATATTGTATAGCAGTTTTGGTGAGATGTCAGAATGTAAGTGCAATGATTTATTACAACTTTCGACGTGGATTACCAAGACAAGGGCACACCGACCAACCAACTTGCACATTTGACGACGAAGCTCCATCCTTTGCCATTGTTAAACGCTGGTATAACGAATTTAATTTTGGCCACCGTTCGCTCAATGATGAAGTTCGCAACGGTCGTCCAAAATCAGTTGTTGCGCGAGAAAACATTGATACTCTGCAAGAACTAATAATGCAAGATCGTCATGCAATATATTGTGAGACTGAGGCAACCCTAGGCATCAGTTGTACCAGCATATATAAAATATTGCATGATTATTTAGCCGTGAAAATGGTTTGCTCTCGTTGGATGCCACATAATTTGACTCAACCTCAAAAAGATGCTCGTGTCGATTGGTGCAGCGGTTTATTTTGGGCGATGAAGGTGTTTGATTATGGGATTCTCACCTTTGGTGAAGTTCTTGCAGAAGTATTGTTCACCACGGATGCTCTCGAGTGATGATCTTGCACCCAGGGTCGTAGTCTTGGAATGGAGAAATAATATAATCTTTTGGGATAGTGAAATAATTACTCTTAATTCGATTTATTTCCTTTGCAAACTGATGTTTTAATTATAACACAATATTTTGAAATTATTGAAGACACCTTACAGAATAATTCTTCTATTAGTCGATACAATTCAGTTTTAAACTAAAACTATTGAATCAACTTTCTCCTATACTTTACAAATAATCGTAAATTTGTTCGTTCTTAAAGAATGCCTGATGCATTATCTATTTAATATACTCGCGGACACACGTAAACCATGAATGCTAAATACAATATTTCGGACAGACACTTACACACGTCCGTATTCAACGATAGTTACGGCAGAAAAATTTTATATTACACTGCCGCTCATTTGTTCAGCATAGCAAGAATGTAGTCTCTGCTAGTCGTTTGTTTAAAACAAAGTTAATGTAAGCAATAGTATTTTATAAGGTCAAGTGACTGTTTTACTCTATGGATGTCTTGAATGTTACATCCAAACCATCACACCGAAACACACGCTAGCAGTGCCACAAGAAAAACATAAAATATCCGCTACATTGGTGTACTAAAATGCTGAAGAGATACAATGGCGGTGCCTCAAAAGACGTATAGAAGATTGTAGCAAGTGACGGATAATGGATTTATGCGTATTAGTCGGAATGTAAAACGGTTAATGTCGAATGGTACAAAACCAACAAGAGCCGTAGAATCGTTCTTTATCAAGACAATGTGACCTCACACATCTCGGCTAACAACAGGGTATTTGAAGACTCAAAAAGTCGAATTGATAGTTTCCAATGATTTCTTTTTGTTCCGGAACACCAAAAATAAATTACGTGGACACTAATTTTCGCGGCAGAAAGAACCATCGATGCCTTCAAAAACCATGTTGTGGAGGTGTCTTAAGAAAAATAGAATAAGTGCTGTGACAAATGGTTCAAATGGATGCAAAAGTGTATTGATCAAAAAGGAGAATATTTTTAAACAGGAATAGAGCAATTTTTAATCAGAAATTAATTTTTGAGTGGTACATTGTTGTGTGTATAGGCTGAGCAAGATTTGGAAATTTTTGTAATCACTTATTTTCGATGCCTTGAGTCTGGGCACAGCTGTAGGTAAAATCTGTATGATTAAGCGTAAATTCTGCTGACTGGCAAAACATGTACTTTGGACTGGTGAATCATACATCCTGCTGGCTTAGGGAAATAATTCACAGTTGGCCTGCGACAAGTCTCAACTTGTTCTCCATGTTTTAAACAATGAATCACACATCCTGCTGATCAAGGGAAATAATGCGTAGTTGGTCAGTAACAGGTTTAAACATGTGCTCAATGATGTAAACAATGATTGCACAATATGGTGCAAATTAACAGTTAGCGTGGGGATCGCTGAGTTGACTTTTTGGTAGGACCCCGATTTAAGCTTGGTTGAGTTAGCCCCCGGGGGAGAGACTTCACAGAGATTTGAGAGGGGATCTGCTGCTGGTCTCTGTAAGAATCAACAAGATTTTATTTCAAAGTGCTACCACGAGTAAGATAACCAGCAGGGCGTACCAGATCGTACACCTTTGGACAGTCACACAAGGTTCAAGCCAACACATCGCCAAAGGTAAAGTTTCATTATGTTATTATGTATTTAAATGTTACCAAAGCGTCTCTGATTTCTTCCAGATCCAGGGGGTGCCCTGCAGAAATACTAGGCTTCTTTGAAATATAGTTGTTCAGTTCAGTTTGACTTAGATGTTTCTTTCGCTCTACCCTTTCAGTAGCTACACCCCCAGTTGCAGATTAGGTTTGTAAGTCTTTCAGCTCCCTTACAATCCTGGTCCACAACAATATTTTGTGTAGGCATTTCTACTGTCTACTGAACTTATAAGAAAATATTAAAATATGCAAAGAAAAATATTTAAGTTGTGAGATTTGTAAATTTCTCAACAATTCCAGTAAAAAAATTCCAATAATAAATGAAATCCTGAAGTTAAAGTCGTTGAGATAACTTACGTTGGCGCAGGTGAAGCAAATAGTTAATTTGGCGAGAAAATGGAAAATTAGCGTAATCACGGCACAATTATAACTGATGTTCCGCAACAATGATACAGCTTCCCTCCATTTCGATTAAGCAGTAATTTCCAAATGCAGGATATTATTCACACGAGTGCCCCGCGCCGTCAACTCTCGCCTCATTGGATGTGCAATGCACCACGCAACACAAAAGAATAGGATCCATCATTTTCCGCATGGACTGCGTCATCGCATCCGGCGATGATGATCCGAGCTGGCCACATAAGTGCGCTGTCCATTATTGCCCCCGTGTTATTGTTGTTCACAGATCCCAAAACACAAGTTTGGTTAAATGTTGTCACTCAAGCTTTTGTAATACGTAACGTGGAAGAATTTGAGATGATTTTGTTCTCCGTGACGTATAAATAGCTATAAATCAAAATTTAATGTAAGTTGAGAAGATACTGCCTATGTCCACAATACTTATTCCATGAATTATTGATATTACATGAAAATTTTCAGCAATGTTCTTAAAACCTTTGTCTTTAATAATACCTATTATTATTATTTGAAAATGTTGTACTGATAATTTGTTATAAGTTTTTCGTTTTTTTTGTTGTAAAAAAGGGCACTTAAATTTCAGAAAATTTAATTTTTTAAAACAAGTATTATGAATCTCAGAGAAAAATCTCTTATTATTATTCTTATGAGACTCCTTAATACACCAAAAATTCATATATTTTGGTTGATTAGTCTTTTTAAAAAAGTGTACCGGAACCTGAAAAAATGTAAAACTGAGAAAAACAGATTTAAAGTTTATAAATTAATTACAGACTTCTCACATGAGTCAGAACATTCCTGCTGCATAGTCTTGACCCTCTGTACTCTCACTTGTTCTTTTCAAGTTGCTCTTCATTTGTCTTGCCTTCTTGGCCAGATCTTCAACTGTTTTATCTGCTTTCAGGACTCGCAGCTCAATGACTACTATCATGATTAGCACATGTATTGTGTGAACTGGGTCTACTAACCTCAATATTACATGTGGTTTCGTTGTCTATTCTATTTATATTTTCTACACTTAATTTTCTATATTTAGTAAAATGATTGCCTATAAAATTTCTCTTTCAAAATGTTTTTGGACTACCCACATCATATATTCAGCAATAACTACTACAAAATATTATTCAAAACAAATAACTGTTCACATACACAGTCAAAGACAAAAGAAAAGCTATCATGATTGGAGTTACAGTGGTACCAGCAGAAAGCTTGGAAGATCTCTTACAAAACAAGGCTTAGTTCAGAAATATCTGTTGAGCATTACAGAAGTTATGATCGATTTTCTGAAAGTTTACGAAAAGGCGCGTGGCGAAATCTTAACACCCACTAATATAATTAGCAAATTAGGCATAAAATATTGCTCCAATGAACTTTTTTACTATATATTTCTAATCTAGGGGGATGACATTATAATAAAATGTAAAAATTAAAAAAGTGAATTTTAACCCCAAGTGAAGTACCTTCTCACGTTAAGAGTTCAAGGAAGTCTATGCTGGCAACAACCTTAAAATTGCCCGCCTCGGTAGCGTGGTGGTAGCATGTCTGCCTCACGTTCAAGAGCTCCCGAGTTCGAATCTCGGTCAGGATGAGTTACCTGGATAAGGTTTATCCGAGGTTTTCTCTTATCCTGAAATACGAATGTCGGGGAACTCTAAGCTCTATGGACCCTGGGATCATTTGAGCATCATTTCACCCACTCCATTCATTGTCCAATATGACTTAACGTTGGAGGACGTAAAATTAAAAAAAAAAAAAAACACTTAAAATAAAATTTAAGAACTTTAATTTCAAGAAATGAAATTGAAATACTTAAACTTCCATATTTTTGTCGAATATTAGGTTGAGTTACATAAATTACTGAATATTGGAACATAATTTCTGTTGGAAGCACATTTCCTTCAGTTCTCGTATAAGTGTTTTTTTGCGGCTGTCAGTTTCCTCTGGTCACCTATTGTATCATTTTATTTTAAATAAGAGTCACGAGATCTCTGGTTTTCAGGTGTTGCTCAGAATAAAGTTTCGGAAAGGTCAAATTTTGTAACAAATAAACTAATTGTATTATTTGGATTACATTTTACTTGAACTTCCTTTCCTAGTCAATTGCAGGGCCGCGGAACTGAAACAAATGAAGACGGCCAACGACAACATCACCGGGAAGATGGAAGAAATAAAGAGCGAATTGAGCACAGAAATCAGGGCAGCGAACGACAGCCTGACCACGGAAATGAAGGAGGCGAACGAGGTCCTCGCCGCCAAGTTTGAGGAACGGTTGGCCGGCGTGAGGGATAACGTCACGAATCTGGGCAAGCGGATGGGTCAAGTAGACGACCGCCTTAATGATTTAGAGGAAAAGGCCGACAACATCGCAAAACCCCTCACCCGCCTGACGGAGGAACACCGGCCTTATGTGTGGACAGAGGACGCCGAAAACGCTTTCCAGCACCTAAAGGAGACCCTGTGCAGTGCTCCAATTTTGGGTTTCCCACAACCGGCTGGCGCCTTCATTGTAGACACCGACGCTAGCGACCATTGCATTGGAGGTGTCCTATCGCAGATCCAGGACGGCCATGAGCGGGTGATAGCCTATTACAGCAAGACGCTATCAGTAGGTTAAAAATAGCGGTTCCAGAACAGACCCAAATGAGCAAGATGGCGGCCATGCGCAATCGGTATGTTTAGTGGATTTAGACAGTGTTTTGGTAGGCAGTCAATCCTCTTAATTTGGTGTACCTTATAATGCTGTGTCTTGAGCTATGATCTGAGGCTCTAGGGTTAAGGGCTGCAGGGTTTCTTAGGTAAAGTCTGTTGGTCTGGAGGTGAAGTCTGTTGGTCTGGATGGTTTAGAGCTGTAGGATTTAGAGACTAGGTCCTGAGGTATGATCTGGGGCTCTAGGGTTAAGGGTTGCAGGTTTTAACAGGTGGGACTGCTGGTATGGGAGGTTAATAGCTATAGGACTTAGAGGTTAGGTCTCGAGGTATGATCTGAGGCTCTAGGGTTAAGGGCTACAGGTTTCAACAGGTAGGGCTGCAGGATTTAATGGTAAGCTCTTGAGGTATGGTCTAAGGCTCTAGGGTTAATAGTTTCACAGGCGAAGTCTGTTGGTCTGGATGGTTGTGAGCTGTAGGATTTAGGGGCTTGGTCTCTATGTATGATCTGGGAGGAGGGTCTAGTGCTAAGAGCTGCAGGTTTTTCACAGGTAAAGACTGTTGGTCTGGATGGTTGTGAGCTGTAGGATTTAGGGGCTTGGTCTCTATGTATGATCTGGGAGGAGGGTCTAGTGCTAAGAGCTGCAGGTTTTTCACAGGTAAAGACTGTTGGTCTGGGAGGTTAATAGCTATAGGACTTAGAGGTTAGGTCCTGAGGTATGATCTGGGACTCTAGGGTTAAGGGCTGCAGGGTTTCTTAGGTAAAGTCTGTTGGTCTGGAGCTTGAAAGCTGTGGGATTTAGAGGTTAGGTCTTGAGGCATGATCTGGGACTCTATGGTTAAGAGTTGCTGAGTTTCTTAGGTAAAGACTGTTGGTCAGGGAGGTTAATAGCTGTGGGATTTAGAGGTTAGGTCTTGAGGTATGATCTGGGGCTCTAGGGGTTAAGGGTTGCAGGTTTTAACAGGTAGGGTTGCTGGTATGGGAGGTTAATACCTATAGGATTTAATGTGGAATGAGCTCTAGGGTTAAGGGTTGTAGGCTTCATAGCTAAATGTTGTTGGTCTAGAGGATAAAGACTGTAGGGTCTTTTATCTATGTTTTATAGGCTGAGGTATGGTCTTATAATTTTGAAGTTAAGTTTGCTAGTCCAGCGATTAAAGGCGGTTAATCTTGGGCAAGTACTACATTTATGCTTTACTATGCCATCCTATTATAAACTAACCTAACCTAATATACTCTTTCATTTCTACCTTCTTTCATCATTCTTATTATAACCTAGCTGTGTTTGGCTAGTGGCTTCCTTTGTTGCACCTGTTAACCTATTTGTTCTCTTTCCTTAAGTTCCTCTATTCTACCACTTTAACCTAACCTAATATATCCCATGGTTTTAGCTTCTTGATCATTGTTGAACCTAGTTGATTCTGGTATTAACATTCGTTCTATTCTCTTAAGCTGCCCAGTTTTTACCTCCTTAACCTGTCCTAAGCATGTTTCTTTTCTCATGCTAACTACTTGTATGTATGATGCAAAGTTTTTAGGCATATCGATATTATAGCTATCTTTGTCACTGCAAGAGGTATATATGCTGATTACAGATCTTTATACAGTAAATTTAACCCTTTGTACATCTGCTTCTCTTTTCCTAAAAATTGAGGTTCTTTTGTTGCTAGGGTTTCTTGTTTTTTGTACCTTCTCTATGCTTTCAGGAACTCTATTCTACCTTGTTATGTTATGAGGTCTTATGCTTATATCTTAGGCTTTTTGATTAAGCCTTTTGATCTGAAAGACTATGTATTTTGGCTATGTTCCTCATCTCTTATGGTCACATGGCTAGGTCTTGAGGCATGATCTTAGGGCCTGGGGTTTAAAGGATATAAGTCTCATAGCTTAAGCTCGTAGGTCTAAAGGTTAAAGACTGTAGGTTTAGTGGTTAGGTCGTATGGATTCAAGGTTAGATCTCTCGGTCTAGAGTTTAAGGCTGTAGGATCTGAAGGTTACGTATGGAGGTATGATCTGAGGGCTCTAGGGTTAAGTGTTTTAAGCTTCATAGCTAAAGGTTGCTGGTCAGGAGGTTAAAAGCTGTAGGATCTGGAGGTTAGGTATTGAGGTATGATCTCGGAGCTCTAGGATTAAAAGCTATAGGCTTCATAGCTAAAAGTTTGCCAGCTAGAGATATCTTCTTTACTGTTAGAGGTATATTTGCAATGGTCTAGGCGTACAGTTTTCTTACATTTTTTCATGCAGATTGATGCCTTCATACTCTTGTGTCTTTTTCAAGCTTTTACCCCCTATGCATCGTCTTGTAATAAGTCGTTACGCTAAACCAATGTTCTAATGCTATTTCCATGCTTTTTCAGATGTTATGAGGTTTATGCGCGTTTCAGGGATATTTTAGACCAAGTTACGTTACTCAATTCATTTTATAACTAATTAAGAAGTTTTTCAAGGATATTTCAGATTACGAGATAGTAGTTACTTTTTAAATTTACCTATTTTAACATTAACTAAAGTGTGTTCAGTTAGCTTATGTGGTGAGGTAGACGTCCCTCGTCTTTTTTTCTCTGGACTTGGGACCAGCGTCAGAATTTGTTTTCTGAACGGTAGACTTAACGCCCTCCTCTGCTCTTATTATTCAGCTGTTTTCATGCTTAGATATTTTAATGCTACGTTCTAGTGTTTATTTCTCGGAATGAAAAATTGTTTTTTTTCTGCTCTAGGGTTCCTTCTTTCATTCGCTGTTCAAAATATGACAATGTCCATGGGCATATGTGGATACTCCATCATCTGCAATTACTCTCTTGTCATCATGTGGAGATAGGGATATTTTGTTCACTTCCACTGACGCAACATTATGTTGATGGGACATAATTAGGTTCATTGGCGTTCTTATGATTTCTCTGCTTTTAAGACAGTCCACATAGCTCTCAAAGGTGATGTACTGTTTAATGGCACTATGTTTTATGCCTTTTATCTTCTTGATTATGCCTCCATCGATGTCGAGTGCATACATCTTTGGTCTCAGTCCAACAAAACGACGAATGATTTTTCCATTGGCTTCATCTTTAAATTTTCCCAACACTTTCTTGTTTTTTGTAGAATGACATATGTGCTCGTTAGGATAATCAGCAGTATCCAGATGTTCCAGAAAACGTAACTTATCCTGGTATATGTCTCCGGTAGTCACACGATGGATGAAAGAGTCAGTATCCATGTACATGAGCTTCAGATTTTCAAGCCCGTAATACGGCATTAGCACATCATAATGATACCAATACATCAAGGTCTTCGAGATATCCAGCACACACATCCCAATGTATATAGGCTTGTTGAAGACTATCTCCCGGGACGCCATGTGTATTGCAGCCAGATTAGGTCCATATATAGTTCTATCAATAAATGTAGGCTTAGCAACCAGTTTTTCCAATGTCTTCCAATCGGCGACAAGTCGTATATTCAGTCGGTTTCTGATGTTTTCCATAGTTTTACCAAACATGGCATTGTTAAAAAGTTTGTAAAGATCCTTCTCGAAATCATTTCTCGATCCTTGTCGTAGCCGGTTATTGAATTCCACATAAGGCTTTAACCAACATGACTGTTGAAATTGTAGCACCCGATGGATTTTAGTCAGTTGTAACCCATGACTAAGGGCCTGCTTCAAGGTCATGTAATGCACCACATACCTAGTTCGTGATCCAAGGTGAGGAATTAGTTTCCTTGTAGAAGAACCTGGGGGCTTGATACACTCAGGTAGGAACGGTAAATCATTGTGTAGGTCATGGAGTTCTGTAGGATATTGAAGGTCCACTTCTAAGATGTATCCGAGAGGGTCGTCTTCTCGTAGTATATCTAGGTTGATATCTTCAGGAGAAACCCACTTAAAACCCCCGTAAGCAAGGGGCTTCCCCATAGCCCACGCGTACTGATTATTCGAATCCTCGTACGTAATATATTGAGAGGGTTTACTTGAGTCATACTCCTTCATGTAGTGATTGTTCGCTTCTGCATACCGATGAGAAACTTGGCATAATCCTCCTCTTATACCTGCTTCAACCATGAGTAGCTGGTCATAATCCTGTAGTAATTCCAGTTCAATTCGTGTGTACAACAGCATTGCATCCCACGTAAGTCCGGGTGATGTATAATAATGTGCGGGATCAACTTTATGGGTTTTCAGGGTCTGCTCTCTGAATGTTTCAAACACATCTGCTAGTAGAAGGACATCTGAAGTTAAGTAGAGGTCACTGTACTCGCCTAGTGTTCTGATGTTGAAGTGACTCCATACGGTTTTTGCATGCTGATACTCTGCATCACTAATTTCTTCTCTGTTTAACTTACTGTAGAATGCTTCTCTCGGAGGAAGTTCTGTCTCACTCAAAACATCCCATGATGTAACGTAATCATAGGGAAACACACCTTTACGCATCATCAAATCGATCTTCTCTGCTCCAAAGTACTTCTGAGTTTCAGGATATGATGTTAGATTTTTTGCTAGTTTATCCAAGCTGGTACTAAGGAAGCGATAGGTATCCACAAAACGAAGTTTAATGTCACCAACATACTTGGAAAATGATATATAACTTTCCTCAGAGCTAGGAATAACTTCTACTCTATCGCTAGTACAGCCTAACTCCTTAACAATGAAATGGGAGTCATATCCACTCAGGTTATGTATGAAGACAGGAATATAATTAGGCGTTTTACAGGTTAGATTACACTGATTATGTAGACTTCCTCGATATTCACCACTTATATGATCATGATCTCGTACTTTCCAGTTATCGTCGGTAAATTCTTTACCACATAAGTAGCATTCTGTAGAAGATTCGAATGATTTTTGTTGCTTATCTGTCAGAGTTAATGGAGCACCAGTTTTGTATACAGCATTAATTTTCTTTGCGAGAGAACTTACATACTCCATAAACTTCGGTGCAGCATTATATCCCCGATATACATAGGGTTCAGTAGGAAGACCAGTCTGTAAACCTTCAATTGTAGCTGAGGATTTGACATAAACACAGAAACTCATAGGAATATGCTTCTGATATGGAACTGTATAAGACGTTTCGGGATTAGAAGAACACCCATGGTAAGGGGTAAGAATGCTTTCAAAGTCAGCGTATATGACATAAGGTAATTTCAACATCCTTTCATGATTCTTGAATCTAACAATAGATTTCTCCTTAGTTGGCATAACAATCTTAGCAACTCCGTGTTGGCCACATATTTTTCTATGCTCATTTAACCTCTCAACTCCTCCATTTCGATACTCAAAGTGCGTAAAACAGCGTTTGCAGATACAGAGTTTTCCCTCACATTTGGTTTTTTGTTGATGAATAAGTCTCTCGAAATTCTTTATATAAACGTAATGATGACGTCCAGCTGAATTGCTTAACAGAAGCAGATCGCGATGATCGGACAGTTCTTCATTGACAACTTTCATAGGAAACACTTGATTTTTCTCATCCAGTCCGAAAACATTTATAGAGATGTTATTTTTTCGTTCAAATTTTGGGATATCAGTCAGGCTCGTAGGAAACGAGAGGCAGGAAAAGTCATATCTCTCTTGAAGATCCTTATACTTGCTAACACGATGAGGATTCTTCTGAATGAACTTTGCGAGAACAGCATACATAAAACACTTTTCATCTTCATAATTCTGTGGATTTATGCAGGCTCCTTTAGCTCCAATAGAGGTCGGTAGAGGGATGTAACTGGTCCCCCTCAGTTCATTATTCTTGTTGATTCTAACACGCACACCATCAACAGCTAATAAAGCCCAGCTGCTTCCTTTAAGTTGACTTTCCTCCATTTCAGTACAAAGTTTCTTGAATTTACTTTCCAATATGGCGTCCAAGTCACTTTCTAAAAATATTGCTTGATTTGGCGTTTTAAAGGCTTTATCAGTAGTGTCACCAACGGCATTCACAAACCGACATTCAGCCATGAGGTTAATTTTCACACTTTTATGCATCCTCAGTTGCTTCTGAACGGCTTGAATTATCCGCTGTTTTGATTCCTGGAGATATGTATTCAGGTCTTGGCATGTAGAGCACTGGATGAAATATGATTTCAGTCGATCCTGGAAAGCTGTTTCATATTCTACGACATCGTCTTCATCAGGAACCATTAACAGCAATTTATGTTTGGTAGGCTCGATCTTGAGTTTCTTAGCAGTAGTTATTCTCTCGCATCGTTCTTGGTGAGTATCTCTGCGATTCTCAGTATCATAAACGTTACCACAATGTTTACATTCGTAAAACCGGCCACATACCAGCTCATGTCTCTTTTTATTGTAGCTTTTCAGGAAACTCTTTGCACATATGCTACACCTATTTTCAGGTATAGTGTCTAACAGAGCTTCCATCGCTATAGCTTTTTGTTGTGTGCAGGCTAATTCTCAGGAATATGCTGCCAAGTAAGTGTCTTGATACACTTCTCACTTCTCTTCTTCACCTTGATAAGTTATCAGCGCTACTGATGATGAATTTCACTGTAGAAGCTGATCCGCTATGCTATAAACACACTAGCGTAATTACAATCTAAGATCGATAAAGCTCTCTTTATACACTTAGCACAGACCTAATAGAAAACTTCATCATCCCCTTCACCAACGGGATTCGAAGGTGGCGCTCCTATCGGAGAAAACCTAAAAGAAAACTATTATCTTGCTACCACAGGGGTTCGAAGATGCTTCTACTATTGGAGAAAACCTAAAAGAAAACTCTATTAATTTCCCAGTTTTCGATTATTCTTTAACTACTTTACAATTCACAAGAGAGAAAAATTTTGACAAATTAAAATTGAAAAAGGAAATAAATAGCTAGATTTGAAGATAAAATTTAGACAATTCAAACGAGTATAAACACGACTAAGCTCCGCCTTTTAGTTTTAAAGTTACATTAGGAGCTCCCATTGCCACCCGTAGACACCTCTACGTCATCTTCAACCATGTGTTCTTGATTCTTTTCACACATATCTTAACATAACAGTTATATTTTTCCCAAGTTCATCTATTACACCGTTTAACTGATCCACGGGCACCCTTAGAATCCTTCACTTCATCCTCAAACACACCTTCTTGAACCCTTTTGATATATTTTAACCTATTTATGTTTGTTGCTACGGGCATCCGTTCTCTTTTCTTAAGTTAAATTATTACGACCATCTTGTTATGTTTAAGTCTCATGCTTATATATTAAACTTTGTGATTAAGTATTTTGATTTGAAAGTCTATGTAAATCGGTTAAGGTAAACATCTCTTCTCAACATGAGACAAGTCATGATGTATGATCTTATGGGGTGAGCTTGCCAACACATCTAAAAGCATTTATATTCAAAGGTATTTAAATTATCCCACCGAGATTTGAACCCTGATCCTAAGGCGTAAATTACCATTTCAACAACAATTCAGACCTAAAGTATATATGTATACGCTATTTCATTGCGCTAACGTTATTAGTTCAAGAGTTATTTAAGATTCAAGTTATTGCGACAGAAGCGGTTATCGAACCACGGGTCTGTAGGATACGGAATCATAAATCATTCACAGCATATGTTGAATGAAAAAAACCTGCGCTTTCCCCTGTTGTTCTATGTGCAATAGATCAGAAATAGAACACAATTACATAATTCAGTGGACGATGGGAACTGAACCAGGGACCCTTGAGCTACACGTTGTCAGCATATGATTAACTATGAGAAGCATAACCATATAAAGGTTATTTCACTTCTCTAGACCCAGCGGTTTCAGAGATATTTAAATTAAACGATTCAGGACTCGAACTAAGGACTACGGGTATACAGTATATACCCTGCGGACCCCGCTAACCATATGTAAGTAATAAAGTTTATCCGAAGTCGCTATCATAATTAATTTAGGAGTTACTCAGATTTACCGATTCAGGACTCGAACCGAGGACAACCAGTATATGAGAGAACGTCTGTAGATGCTCCTTAACGATATAAAAGTAATAAAGTTTATCCGAGCTCGCTATCGTTACTAGTTTCGGAGTTATTCGAATAATAAATGTACTGATTTGCACGGGATTCGATTAGGCAACCATTGATAAAACTATCAGTCAGACAGGCAGTAAGGACACGGACACCCCTGCGCGGTAGAAAGGCAGCATGCATCGTCTTTCCACCCCTGGCCGGCATCCCATTAGTTTGCGAACACTATTTATTTATCACATGCAGGTGTGCCTGCGTCTTGGGACAAGGGCTTGACAGGTCATTAATCAAGGAGTAGATATAATACCTTCCTTCCAGATCACTTTGCATAAATTTGCATAAATGGAGGGGAGGGTGTGAGGACCACCCAAGATGTTGCAGGTGGTATGGAACGGGAAGGGGAGGGGGTGTGAGGACCACCCAAGATGTTGCAGGTGGTATGGAAAAAAGCCTTTTATATCTACTCCTTGATTAATGACCTGTCAAGCCCTTGTCCCAAGACGCAGGCACACCTGCATGTGATAAATAAATAGTGTTCGCAAACTAATGGGATGCCGGCCAGGGGTGGAAAGACGATGCATGCTGCCTTTCTACCGCGCAGGGGTGTCCGTGTCCTTACTGCCTGTCTGACTGATAGTTTTATCAATGGTTGCCTAATCGAATCCCGTGCAAATCAGTACATTTATTATTCGAATAACTCCGAAACTAGTAACGATAGCGAGCTCGGATAAACTTTATTACTTTTATATCGTTAAGGAGCATCTACAGACGTTCTCTCATATACTGGTTGTCCTCGGTTCGAGTCCTGAATCGGTAAATCTGAGTAACTCCTAAATTAATTATGATAGCGACTTCGGATAAACTTTATTACTTACATATGGTTAGCGGGGTCCGCAGGGTATATACTGTATACCCGTAGTCCTTAGTTCGAGTCCTGAATCGTTTAATTTAAATATCTCTGAAACCGCTGGGTCTAGAGAAGTGAAATAACCTTTATATGGTTATGCTTCTCATAGTTAATCATATGCTGACAACGTGTAGCTCAAGGGTCCCTGGTTCAGTTCCCATCGTCCACTGAATTATGTAATTGTGTTCTATTTCTGATCTATTGCACATAGAACAACAGGGGAAAGCGCAGGTTTTTTTCATTCAACATATGCTGTGAATGATTTATGATTCCGTATCCTACAGACCCGTGGTTCGATAACCGCTTCTGTCGCAATAACTTGAATCTTAAATAACTCTTGAACTAATAACGTTAGCGCAATGAAATAGCGTATACATATATACTTTAGGTCTGAATTGTTGTTGAAATGGTAATTTACGCCTTAGGATCAGGGTTCAAATCTCGGTGGGATAATTTAAATACCTTTGAATATAAATGCTTTTAGATGTGTTGGCAAGCTCACCCCATAAGATCATACATCATGACTTGTCTCATGTTGAGAAGAGATGTTTACCTTAACCGATTTACATAGACTTTCAAATCAAAATACTTAATCACAAAGTTTAATATATAAGCATGAGACTTAAACATAACAAGATGGTCGTAATAATTTAACTTAAGAAAAGAGAACGGATGCCCGTAGCAACAAACATAAATAGGTTAAAATATATCAAAAGGGTTCAAGAAGGTGTGTTTGAGGATGAAGTGAAGGATTCTAAGGGTGCCCGTGGATCAGTTAAACGGTGTAATAGATGAACTTGGGAAAAATATAACTGTTATGTTAAGATATGTGTGAAAAGAATCAAGAACACATGGTTGAAGATGACGTAGAGGTGTCTACGGGTGGCAATGGGAGCTCCTAATGTAACTTTAAAACTAAAAGGCGGAGCTTAGTCGTGTTTATACTCGTTTGAATTGTCTAAATTTTATCTTCAAATCTAGCTATTTATTTCCTTTTTCAATTTTAATTTGTCAAAATTTTTCTCTCTTGTGAATTGTAAAGTAGTTAAAGAATAATCGAAAACTGGGAAATTAATAGAGTTTTCTTTTAGGTTTTCTCCAATAGTAGAAGCATCTTCGAACCCCTGTGGTAGCAAGATAATAGTTTTCTTTTAGGTTTTCTCCGATAGGAGCGCCACCTTCGAATCCCGTTGGTGAAGGGGATGATGAAGTTTTCTATTAGGTCTGTGCTAAGTGTATAAAGAGAGCTTTATCGATCTTAGATTGTAATTACGCTAGTGTGTTTATAGCATAGCGGATCAGCTTCTACAGTGAAATTCATCATCAGTAGCGCTGATAACTTATCAAGGTGAAGAAGAGAAGTGAGAAGTGTATCAAGACACTTACTTGGCAGCATATTCCTGAGAATTAGCCTGCACACAACAAAAAGCTATAGCGATGGAAGCTCTGTTAGACACTATACCTGAAAATAGGTGTAGCATATGTGCAAAGAGTTTCCTGAAAAGCTACAATAAAAAGAGACATGAGCTGGTATGTGGCCGGTTTTACGAATGTAAACATTGTGGTAACGTTTATGATACTGAGAATCGCAGAGATACTCACCAAGAACGATGCGAGAGAATAACTACTGCTAAGAAACTCAAGATCGAGCCTACCAAACATAAATTGCTGTTAATGGTTCCTGATGAAGACGATGTCGTAGAATATGAAACAGCTTTCCAGGATCGACTGAAATCATATTTCATCCAGTGCTCTACATGCCAAGACCTGAATACATATCTCCAGGAATCAAAACAGCGGATAATTCAAGCCGTTCAGAAGCAACTGAGGATGCATAAAAGTGTGAAAATTAACCTCATGGCTGAATGTCGGTTTGTGAATGCCGTTGGTGACACTACTGATAAAGCCTTTAAAACGCCAAATCAAGCAATATTTTTAGAAAGTGACTTGGACGCCATATTGGAAAGTAAATTCAAGAAACTTTGTACTGAAATGGAGGAAAGTCAACTTAAAGGAAGCAGCTGGGCTTTATTAGCTGTTGATGGTGTGCGTGTTAGAATCAACAAGAATAATGAACTGAGGGGGACCAGTTACATCCCTCTACCGACCTCTATTGGAGCTAAAGGAGCCTGCATAAATCCACAGAATTATGAAGATGAAAAGTGTTTTATGTATGCTGTTCTCGCAAAGTTCATTCAGAAGAATCCTCATCGTGTTAGCAAGTATAAGGATCTTCAAGAGAGATATGACTTTTCCTGCCTCTCGTTTCCTACGAGCCTGACTGATATCCCAAAATTTGAACGAAAAAATAACATCTCTATAAATGTTTTCGGACTGGATGAGAAAAATCAAGTGTTTCCTATGAAAGTTGTCAATGAAGAACTGTCCGATCATCGCGATCTGCTTCTGTTAAGCAATTCAGCTGGACGTCATCATTACGTTTATATAAAGAATTTCGAGAGACTTATTCATCAACAAAAAACCAAATGTGAGGGAAAACTCTGTATCTGCAAACGCTGTTTTACGCACTTTGAGTATCGAAATGGAGGAGTTGAGAGGTTAAATGAGCATAGAAAAATATGTGGCCAACACGGAGTTGCTAAGATTGTTATGCCAACTAAGGAGAAATCTATTGTTAGATTCAAGAATCATGAAAGGATGTTGAAATTACCTTATGTCATATACGCTGACTTTGAAAGCATTCTTACCCCTTACCATGGGTGTTCTTCTAATCCCGAAACGTCTTATACAGTTCCATATCAGAAGCATATTCCTATGAGTTTCTGTGTTTATGTCAAATCCTCAGCTACAATTGAAGGTTTACAGACTGGTCTTCCTACTGAACCCTATGTATATCGGGGATATAATGCTGCACCGAAGTTTATGGAGTATGTAAGTTCTCTCGCAAAGAAAATTAATGCTGTATACAAAACTGGTGCTCCATTAACTCTGACAGATAAGCAACAAAAATCATTCGAATCTTCTACAGAATGCTACTTATGTGGTAAAGAATTTACCGACGATAACTGGAAAGTACGAGATCATGATCATATAAGTGGTGAATATCGAGGAAGTCTACATAATCAGTGTAATCTAACCTGTAAAACGCCTAATTATATTCCTGTCTTCATACATAACCTGAGTGGATATGACTCCCATTTCATTGTTAAGGAGTTAGGCTGTACTAGCGATAGAGTAGAAGTTATTCCTAGCTCTGAGGAAAGTTATATATCATTTTCCAAGTATGTTGGTGACATTAAACTTCGTTTTGTGGATACCTATCGCTTCCTTAGTACCAGCTTGGATAAACTAGCAAAAAATCTAACATCATATCCTGAAACTCAGAAGTACTTTGGAGCAGAGAAGATCGATTTGATGATGCGTAAAGGTGTGTTTCCCTATGATTACGTTACATCATGGGATGTTTTGAGTGAGACAGAACTTCCTCCGAGAGAAGCATTCTACAGTAAGTTAAACAGAGAAGAAATTAGTGATGCAGAGTATCAGCATGCAAAAACCGTATGGAGTCACTTCAACATCAGAACACTAGGCGAGTACAGTGACCTCTACTTAACTTCAGATGTCCTTCTACTAGCAGATGTGTTTGAAACATTCAGAGAGCAGACCCTGAAAACCCATAAAGTTGATCCCGCACATTATTATACATCACCCGGACTTACGTGGGATGCAATGCTGTTGTACACACGAATTGAACTGGAATTACTACAGGATTATGACCAGCTACTCATGGTTGAAGCAGGTATAAGAGGAGGATTATGCCAAGTTTCTCATCGGTATGCAGAAGCGAACAATCACTACATGAAGGAGTATGACTCAAGTAAACCCTCTCAATATATTACGTACGAGGATTCGAATAATCAGTACGCGTGGGCTATGGGGAAGCCCCTTGCTTACGGGGGTTTTAAGTGGGTTTCTCCTGAAGATATCAACCTAGATATACTACGAGAAGATGACCCTCTCGGATACATCTTAGAAGTGGACCTTCAATATCCTACAGAACTCCATGACCTACACAATGATTTACCGTTCCTACCTGAGTGTATCAAGCCCCCAGGTTCTTCTACAAGGAAACTAATTCCTCACCTTGGATCACGAACTAGGTATGTGGTGCATTACATGACCTTGAAGCAGGCCCTTAGTCATGGGTTACAACTGACTAAAATCCATCGGGTGCTACAATTTCAACAGTCATGTTGGTTAAAGCCTTATGTGGAATTCAATAACCGGCTACGACAAGGATCGAGAAATGATTTCGAGAAGGATCTTTACAAACTTTTTAACAATGCCATGTTTGGTAAAACTATGGAAAACATCAGAAACCGACTGAATATACGACTTGTCGCCGATTGGAAGACATTGGAAAAACTGGTTGCTAAGCCTACATTTATTGATAGAACTATATATGGACCTAATCTGGCTGCAATACACATGGCGTCCCGGGAGATAGTCTTCAACAAGCCTATATACATTGGGATGTGTGTGCTGGATATCTCGAAGACCTTGATGTATTGGTATCATTATGATGTGCTAATGCCGTATTACGGGCTTGAAAATCTGAAGCTCATGTACATGGATACTGACTCTTTCATCCATCGTGTGACTACCGGAGACATATACCAGGATAAGTTACGTTTTCTGGAACATCTGGATACTGCTGATTATCCTAACGAGCACATATGTCATTCTACAAAAAACAAGAAAGTGTTGGGAAAATTTAAAGATGAAGCCAATGGAAAAATCATTCGTCGTTTTGTTGGACTGAGACCAAAGATGTATGCACTCGACATCGATGGAGGCATAATCAAGAAGATAAAAGGCATAAAACATAGTGCCATTAAACAGTACATCACCTTTGAGAGCTATGTGGACTGTCTTAAAAGCAGAGAAATCATAAGAACGCCAATGAACCTAATTATGTCCCATCAACATAATGTTGCGTCAGTGGAAGTGAACAAAATATCCCTATCTCCACATGATGACAAGAGAGTAATTGCAGATGATGGAGTATCCACATATGCCCATGGACATTGTCATATTTTGAACAGCGAATGAAAGAAGGAACCCTAGAGCAGAAAAAAAACAATTTTTCATTCCGAGAAATAAACACTAGAACGTAGCATTAAAATATCTAAGCATGAAAACAGCTGAATAATAAGAGCAGAGGAGGGCGTTAAGTCTACCGTTCAGAAAACAAATTCTGACGCTGGTCCCAAGTCCAGAGAAAGAAAGACGAGGGACGTCTACCTCACCACATAAGCTAACTGAACACACTTTAGTTAATGTTAAAATAGGTAAATTTAAAAAGTAACTACTATCTCGTAATCTGAAATATCCTTGAAAAACTTCTTAATTAGTTATAAAATGAATTGAGTAACGTAACTTGGTCTAAAATATCCCTGAAACGCGCATAAACCTCATAACATCTGAAAAAGCATGGAAATAGCATTAGAACATTGGTTTAGCGTAACGACTTATTACAAGACGATGCATAGGGGGTAAAAGCTTGAAAAAGACACAAGAGTATGAAGGCATCAATCTGCATGAAAAAATGTAAGAAAACTGTACGCCTAGACCATTGCAAATATACCTCTAACAGTAAAGAAGATATCTCTAGCTGGCAAACTTTTAGCTATGAAGCCTATAGCTTTTAATCCTAGAGCTCCGAGATCATACCTCAATACCTAACCTCCAGATCCTACAGCTTTTAACCTCCTGACCAGCAACCTTTAGCTATGAAGCTTAAAACACTTAACCCTAGAGCCCTCAGATCATACCTCCATACGTAACCTTCAGATCCTACAGCCTTAAACTCTAGACCGAGAGATCTAACCTTGAATCCATACGACCTAACCACTAAACCTACAGTCTTTAACCTTTAGACCTACGAGCTTAAGCTATGAGACTTATATCCTTTAAACCCCAGGCCCTAAGATCATGCCTCAAGACCTAGCCATGTGACCATAAGAGATGAGGAACATAGCCAAAATACATAGTCTTTCAGATCAAAAGGCTTAATCAAAAAGCCTAAGATATAAGCATAAGACCTCATAACATAACAAGGTAGAATAGAGTTCCTGAAAGCATAGAGAAAGTACAAAAAACAAGAAACCCTAGCAACAAAAGAACCTCAATTTTTAGGAAAAGAGAAGCAGATGTACAAAGGGTTAAATTTACTGTATAAAGATCTGTAATCAGCATATATACCTCTTGCAGTGACAAAGATAGCTATAATATCGATATGCCTAAAAACTTTGCATCATACATACAAGTAGTTAGCATGAGAAAAGAAACATGCTTAGGACAGGTTAAGGAGGTAAAAACTGGGCAGCTTAAGAGAATAGAACGAATGTTAATACCAGAATCAACTAGGTTCAACAATGATCAAGAAGCTAAAGCCATGGGATATATTAGGTTAGGTTAAAGTGGTAGAATAGAGGAACTTAAGGAAAGAGAACAAATAGGTTAACAGGTGCAACAAAGGAAGCCACTAGCCAAACACAGCTAGGTTATAATAAGAATGATGAAAGAAGGTAGAAATGAAAGAGTATATTAGGTTAGGTTAGTTTATAATAGGATGGCATAGTAAAGCATAAATGTAGTACTTGCCCAAGATTAACCGCCTTTAATCGCTGGACTAGCAAACTTAACTTCAAAATTATAAGACCATACCTCAGCCTATAAAACATAGATAAAAGACCCTACAGTCTTTATCCTCTAGACCAACAACATTTAGCTATGAAGCCTACAACCCTTAACCCTAGAGCTCATTCCACATTAAATCCTATAGGTATTAACCTCCCATACCAGCAACCCTACCTGTTAAAACCTGCAACCCTTAACCCCTAGAGCCCCAGATCATACCTCAAGACCTAACCTCTAAATCCCACAGCTATTAACCTCCCTGACCAACAGTCTTTACCTAAGAAACTCAGCAACTCTTAACCATAGAGTCCCAGATCATGCCTCAAGACCTAACCTCTAAATCCCACAGCTTTCAAGCTCCAGACCAACAGACTTTACCTAAGAAACCCTGCAGCCCTTAACCCTAGAGTCCCAGATCATACCTCAGGACCTAACCTCTAAGTCCTATAGCTATTAACCTCCCAGACCAACAGTCTTTACCTGTGAAAAACCTGCAGCTCTTAGCACTAGACCCTCCTCCCAGATCATACATAGAGACCAAGCCCCTAAATCCTACAGCTCACAACCATCCAGACCAACAGTCTTTACCTGTGAAAAACCTGCAGCTCTTAGCACTAGACCCTCCTCCCAGATCATACATAGAGACCAAGCCCCTAAATCCTACAGCTCACAACCATCCAGACCAACAGACTTCGCCTGTGAAACTATTAACCCTAGAGCCTTAGACCATACCTCAAGAGCTTACCATTAAATCCTGCAGCCCTACCTGTTGAAACCTGTAGCCCTTAACCCTAGAGCCTCAGATCATACCTCGAGACCTAACCTCTAAGTCCTATAGCTATTAACCTCCCATACCAGCAGTCCCACCTGTTAAAACCTGCAACCCTTAACCCTAGAGCCCCAGATCATACCTCAGGACCTAGTCTCTAAATCCTACAGCTCTAAACCATCCAGACCAACAGACTTCACCTCCAGACCAACAGACTTTACCTAAGAAACCCTGCAGCCCTTAACCCTAGAGCCTCAGATCATAGCTCAAGACACAGCATTATAAGGTACACCAAATTAAGAGGATTGACTGCCTACCAAAACACTGTCTAAATCCACTAAACATACCGATTGCGCATGGCCGCCATCTTGCTCATTTGGGTCTGTTCTGGAACCGCTATTTTTAACCTACTGCTATCCAAGGCAGAGAAGAACTACTGCGTCACCCGACGGGAGTTACTGGCGGTAGTAAAGACATTGGAGCACTTCCACAAGTATCTGTACGGTCAGCCATTCCACCTGAGGACTGACCATTCCGCCCTAACCTGGCTATTGACCTTTAAGAACCTGGAAGGCCAGACGGCACGTTGGGTCCAGAGGCTGCAGGAGTACGACTTCACCTCGGAACATCGTAGAGGGAAGAGCCACGGTAACGCAGACGCCATGTCCCGAAGACCCTGTCCGGTAGAGTGCGGCCAGTGCACAAGAGTGGAAGAGAAGGAGCGTGCCGCAGCAGTCCGAGTAGTTGTGGCAGTGCCTGCGGACGGCTGGGATAGCGTAGGCCTGAGGAGGGAGCAGCTGGCGGACGCAGACTTGGGGCCACTCTTGAGGGAAGTGGAGGCAGGGACAAGACCAACCTGGGAGGACATCGCACCAAGGGGCGCCACCTACAAGTCGTACTGGGCCCAATGGGACTCGCTGAAGACCAGAGAGGGCGTGCTGTTCCGGGTATGGGAGTCACCCGATGGGAAGGCGCATAGAGAACAGTTGGTACTTCCCCGGAGTAAGGTCCCGGAAGTCTTGGAGGAAGTGCACGCCGGTACTTCAGGAGGACACCTGGGAGCGAACCGAACGATTCACAAACTACGGCAGCGCTACTTCTGGCTGAGACTCCGAGCAGATGCTGGTGGTACACCTGGACCGCCTGGCACGCTACGATGGTGCTGTTCGGGACGACCAGCTTTGAGGAGGGAGCAGTGTCACCCGAGCGTTGGAACACCCTATAGACCAGCTGAGAGCGGGAAGTAGGGGAGGTCGGTGTTAGCCACGCCCCCCCCCTTGTTTGTCTTATAGTGGTGACAGGAGGTGGCTGGGAGAAAGAACATCACTGCGCCGTCTCTTTCTGTTCCACCTGTGTTCTAGAACTTACGGGATATTTCATCTAATGGAGAACCTTCCAGATCGGCAAGCGTACCCTATATAAGCAACACGTCGTGCAAGAGGAGTGAGTCAGAGTTCGTGGCAATCAGCGTAAGAGTGCAGTGCTAGTGTAAGGACGAGAAGACTGTGTATGTGCAACGGAAGAATTTACGTAATTGTGACCGTACAGTGGAATTGTAACGGACGAACTGGTGAATCGTAATTGTGTGCATTACGTAATTCCGTGTAATCGGCAAGTGTTTAACTGTAAGTCGGTGGAAATAAAGAACATTTTTGAGTGGTGTAATTGGACTTTTCATTTCACGAACCCACAAAATCACATCATATTTAAGTGAATCTGAAAGAAAATTATTAAAACCGATTAAATATATTTTAAAATTTTGCAAATGTATTTCAAGCAGAAAATTAACATTAGATTCCCTCACAAGTGACGTTTTTGTGCTTGTTTTGGAAAATAAATCGCATTTCTTTGTTTGTCAATGCTATTTACACTAGCCCGAGCTATGTTGCATACATTACGAGCATGTATCTGCCTTCAGTTGTTAATAACCAATCACAAAATGGAGATAACAAAGTTTGAACAAAACACTACTGGAAACAAGATTATAAAGCCGCTCGAAGAGTATGTGAATTGGAAGGAGAAGGTGTCCTTAGTGAGTGTGTGGCACAACTATGGTTCCAACTTTTCAACAATGGAAACGAAAACACTAAAGTTTTACCACGTTCTGGAAGAGCTACATTATGGGATATTAAGGATACACGCCAAGTTTTGCGAGAAAATCAGCAAAAAAGTTTCCTAAGCTTATGAAGAACTTGGTACATAAAAGATACCATACATTGTCACTTTAAGACACTTGGCGGAACCTTCAGATCTGTACGTCATGAATTGACATCTCAACAGGCTGAACGTAGAGTAGATATCTGTCGTCAGCTTATCCGTAATTACATCGATGATAGATTTCTCAGGAGAATTGTCACTTGTGATATAAAATGGGTATATTGCTCTAATGCCTCTAAACAATGACTTGGTCACCGCCAACCTGCTTAAGTCATCGTTAAAAGAAATCCGTTTGTCCAAATGTAATGTTGTGTATCTGACAGAATTTTGAAGGTGTGATTCACTGAGAGTTTGTTCCAAACGGACGGGCGATTGATGCGGATTTTAATTCTCAATAACTGGAAAGAGTTTATGAAGCTTTGAGACGTAGATACCCAGCAATAGTTAACCGAAATAAAATCCTATTACAACAGGACAATGTAACATCCCATACTGCACGAACAACCATGGAAAACATTCAGGAATTGGCAGGAATCGAACTGCTACCACACCCAGCATAAAGCCCTGATCTACCACCATCAGATTATCATCTTCTTCGACCAATGGTCCATTTTCTACGTGGAAGAAATTTTGACAACATTGAAGCAGTGCAAGTGGGTGTCGCTGAATTCTTCACTTGAAAAACCAGAGACTGGTATCACCGTGGTATAATAAACCTCACTGGACGATGACTCAAGAACACAGAATCTAACGGTCTACACTTTGGAAATTAGTTAATTACTTGTCAGAACACATTTCAAGTACCAGGGCTGTTCAATAAAGAATGATCATAATTTTTCGCGCTAAAATTTAAACTTACTATATTCTGTTAGCTTAATGTGAAACATACACTCAATAGTAGTTTCATTGTTGGTACTCCTGGTTCCCACCTGTGAGTCCAGACATTTTCAGTATCGCCTACCGCTGCAATGGAGGTAACACGCGAGGAACAATATGCGGCTTTGAAATTCTGCTTTCGTCTGAACAAATCTTCAGTTGAGGCCTATACAATGTTACAGGAGGCCTATGGAGAGTCTGTTCTTCCCTACAGCACAGCTCGAAGGTGATTTACAATGTTTAAAGAGGGGAGACAATCAATTTCAAAGGAACATGGACCCGGTGCTCCATTTACTACTCTTACGGAAGAAAACATCAACACTGCTGCTGCCATTGTGAGAGAGGATCGACGAATTACCTTAAGGTCACTTTCTGAAATACTGAACATTTCATTGGGTGTCACCCACACGTTGGTGACAGAAACATTACACATGAGACGTGTTTGTGCGCGATGGGTTCCAAGACTGTTGATTCCCGAACAAAAGAACATTCGCATGCAGTAAAAGTTGATGTTAGAGGAAGATCCAAAGTTTCTTTTAAACGTAATCACTGCGGATGAAACTTGGCTACATCACTTTGATCCTGAGAGCAAACACCAAAGCTCAGTGTGGAAATCTCTTTTATCACCAACCCCCCAAAAAAGGGAAAGTGGTTGTTTCTGCTGGGAAAGTTATGGTCATCTCATTCTTTGATATTCATGGCATGGTTTATGAGCATGTTGTACCTGCACACACAACAGTAACTGCACAATACTACAGGGATGTCCTGAAAACATTGCAAGTCCATATCAGGCGCAAAAGACCACATTTCCGTGAAGCAGGCTGGTTGCTGCACCACGATAATGCGCGGCCGCATATTGCCAATGTTGTTGTTGAATATCTTGCAAAAATCACTATGAAGTGCATCTCTCACCCTCCCTATAGTCCGGATTTAGCCCCATGTGACTTTTCTCTATTGCTTAACTTCAAGAAATGCCTTCGCGGGAGGCATTATCCATTATCAGAAGCAGTGGTGAAGGCTGCGGAGACGATTTTGAAGGATCTCTCAAAAATTTCCAGCATGTCTTTGAAAACTGGTGGAAACGCTGGAACAAGTGCATCGCATTCATGGGAGACTATTTTGAGAATGACCAGCAAAATTATGAGGATTAGTAAAGGTACGTTGCAAAAAAAAAAAAAAAAAAAAAAAAAAAAAAAAAAAAAAAAAAAAAAAAACTTTATTGAAAAACCCTTGTAACTATAAACTTTTTGGATGCCAAGAGGTCGGTCTCAATCTGCAAGGGAACGGCAAGCGGTACGAACTTTCTAGCCCTGCTTATGAGATTATATTTATATTTAGAACGATTCTGTTTTTGTACCCTGTTAGTTATTAATGGATTGTTTGAGTTATAACTGATTGGTCAATGATTATTTTTATTATAAATTTTAATTCAACTAAGCCATAATTTAGGTATCAACTTATATGAAAATCTACAGTCTGTATTGAGATGAAATAAAAAAAAAGCGCTTTTGTAAAAATATTTTGTGCAAGAATAGGTGATATATATAAAATACACATAAGGTGTTTTAAAGAACAATATGAGGTTGTATGACGATATGTAAGCTGATTGTTGTATTAGGCGTAGCAGGGGAGGTTATTGTAAAGCCACTTAACTCAGCTTTCTCACCAACTTGTTGCGCTACCCAGTTTCCTGGAGTAGTTCCAGAACGTAAAACGTCTTGAACCAACTCTTTGGGCGTGCCTCCCAAACATTTATCCTCACAATTCCCTAACAAGAAACCATTAATCGCTGGCTTCTCTCAGCTCCAAAACAAAAACACGCAACATTTTTATGCGGGAAACCTCATGTAACTTAGCCACTCACTAAATAAAAGCATTAACAAGCCTGGGGACAAAACAACTGAAGCTCGCTTTCTACAAGCAATTTTTGCGAAGCCTTGTGTTTCTATCCACTTGATGTCAAACACCGCATACTTTCAAAAAAAGATGATGCAATCACCAAATACGAGGGTCGGCTGAGGCCTCAAAATAGTAAAACCAACCAGTTTTTCTTTATTCCTCTATATAATCTCCAGAAAGGTAAATATATTTACCATATCTGTGTGTAATTTAATTAAATCATCTCTGTTGTGTCATCAAAATTGCAGCTGATTGCAGCGCCTACCTCAGTAGCGTGGTGGTAGCGTGTCTGCCTCACGTTCAAGACGTCCATAGTTCGGATCTCGGTCAGGGGGATTTACCTGGATAAGGTTATTTCCGGGGATTTCCCTTATCCTAAAAGTACAATGTCTGGACACTCTAAGCTCTATGTACCCTGTACTCATTTGAACATCATTTCATTCATCGTCCGATATGACTTAACGTTGGAGGTTTTCTCTTATCCTGAAAGATGAATGTCTAGTAACTCTAAGCTCTATATACCCTGTACTCATTTGAACATCATTACATTCATCGTCCGATATGACTTAACGTTGGAGGATTTCTCTTATCCTGAAAGATGAATGTCTAGTAACTCTAAGATCTATATACCCTGTACTCATTTAAAGATCATTTCAATCATCGTCCGATATAACTTAACGTTGGAGGTTTTCTCTTATCCTGAAAGATGAATGTCTGGTAACTCTAAGCTCTATGTACCCTGTACTCATTTGAACATAATTTCATTCATCGTCCGATACGACTTAACGTTGAAGGTTTACTCTTATCCTGAAAGATGAGTGTCTAGTAACTCTAAGCTCTATGTACCCTGCACTTATTTGAGCATCATTTCATTCATCGTCCGATATGACTTAACGTTGGAGGTTTTGTCTTATCCTGAAAGATGAATGTCTGATAACTCTAAGCTCTATGTACCCTGTACTCATTTGAACATCATTTCATTCATCGTCCAATACGACTTAACGTTGGAGGCTTTCTCTTATCCTGAAAGATGAATGTCTGGTAACTCTAAGCTCTATGTACCCTGTACTTATTTGATCATCATTTCATTCATCGTCCGATATGACTTAACGTTGGAGGTTTTCTCTTATCCTGAAAGATGAATGTCTAGTAACTCTAAGCTCTATATACCCTGTACTCATTTAAAGATCATTTCAATCATCGTCCGATATAACTTAACGTTGGAGATTTTCCCTTATACTGAAAGATGAATGTCTGGTAACTCTAAGCTCTATGTACCCTGTACTCATTTGAACATAATTTCATTCATCGTCCGATACGACTTAACGTTGAAGGTTTACTCTTATCCTGAAAGATGAGTGTCTAGTAACTCTAAGCTCTATGTACCCTGCACTTATTTGAGCATCATTTCATTCATCGTCCGATATGACTTAACGTTGGAGGTTTTCTCTTATCCTGAAAGATGAATGTCTGGTAACTCTAAGCTCTATGTACCCTGTACTTATTTGAACATCATTTCATTCATCGTCCAATACGACTTATCGTTGGAGGCTTTCTCTTATCCTGAAAGATAAATGTCTGGTAACTCTAAGCTCTATGTACCCTGTACTTATTTGAACATCATTTCATTAATCGTCCGATATGACTTAACGTTGGAGGTTTTCTCTTATCCTGAAAGATGAATGTCTGATAACTCTAAGCTCTATGTACCCTGTCCTCATTTGAACATCATTTCATTCATCGACCAATACGACTTAACGTTGGAGGCTTTCTCTTATCCTGAAAGATGAATGTCTGGTAACTCTAAGCTCTATGTACCCTGTACTTATTTGAACATCATTTCATTAATCGTCCGATATGACTTAACGTTGGAGGTTTTCTCTTATTCTGAAAGATGAATGTCTAGTAACTCTAATTTCTATGTACCCTGTACTCATTTGAACATCATTTCATTCATCGTCCAATACGACTTAACGTTGGAGGTTTTCTCTTATCCTGAAAGATGAATGTCTAGTAACTCTAATTTTTATGTACCCTGTACTCATTTCAACATCATTTCATTCATCGTCCAATACGACTTAACGTTGGAGGCTTTCTCTTATCCTGAAAGATGAATGTCTGGTAACTCTAAGCTCTATGTACCCTGTACTTAATTGAACATCATTTCATTCATCGTCCGATATGACTTAACGTTGGAGGTTTTCTCTTATCCTGAAAGATGAATGTCTAGTAACTCTAATTTCTATGTACCCTGTACTCATTTGAACATCATTTCATTCATCGTCCAATACGACTTAACGTTGGAGGCTTTCTCTTATCCTGAAAGATGAATGTCTGGTAACTCTAAGCTCTATGTACCCTGTACTTATTTGAACATCATTTCATTCATCGTCCAATACGACTTAACGTTGGAGGCTTTCTCTTATCCTGAAAGATAAATGTCTGGTAACTCTAAGCTCTATGTACCCTGTACTTATTTGAACATCATTTCATTAATCGTCCGATATGACTTAACGTTGGAGATTTTCTCTTATCCTGAAAGATGAATGTCTGATAACTCTAAGCTCTATGTACCCTGTACTCATTTGAACATCATTTCATTCATCGACCAATACGACTTAACGTTGGAGGCTTTCTCTTATCCTGAAAGATGAATGTCTGGTAACTCTAAGCTGTATGTACCCTGTACTTATTTGAACATCATTTCATTAATCGTCCGATATGACTTAACGTTGGAGGTTTTCTCTTATCCTGAAAGATGAATGTCTAGTAACTCTAATTTCTATGTACCCTGTACTCATTTGAACATCATTTCATTCATCGTCCAATACGACTTAACGTTGGAGGTTTTCTCTTATCCTGAAAGATGAATGTCTAGTAACTCTAATTTCTATGTACCCTGTACTCATTTGAACATCATTTCATTCATCGTCCAATACGACTTAACGTTGGAGGCTTTCTCTTATCCTGAAAGATGAATGTCTGGTAACTCTAAGCTCTATGTACCCTGTACTTATTTGAACATCATTTCATTCATCGTCCGATATGACTTAACGTTGGAGGTTTTCTCTTATCCTGAAAGATGAATGTCTAGTAACTCTAATTTCTATGTACCCTGTACTTATTTGAACATCATTTCATTCATCGTCCGATATGACTTAACGTTGGAGGTTTTCTCTTATCCTGAAAGATGAATGTCTGGTAACTCTAAGCCCTATGTACCCTGTACTTATTTCCACATCATTTCATTCATCGTCCGATATGACTTAACGTTGGAGGTTTTCTCTTATCCTGAAAGATGAATGTCTGGTAACACTAAGCTCTATGTACCCTGTACTCATTTGAACATCATTTCATTCATCGTCCGATATGAGTTAACGTTGGAGGTTTTCCCTGACCCTTAAAGATGAATGTCTGGTAACTCTAAGCTCTATGTACCCTGTACTTATTTGGACATCATTTCAATTCATCGTCCGATATGACTTAACTTTGGAGGTTTTCTCTTATCCTGAAAGATGCATGTCTGGTAACTCTAAGCTCTATGTACCCTGTACTCATTTGAACATCATTTCATTCATCGTCCGATATGACTTAACCTTGGAGGTTTTCTCTTATCCTGAAAGATGAATGTCTGGTAACTCTAAGCTCTATGCACCCTGTACTCATTTGAACATCATTTCATTCATCGTCCGATATGACTTAACGTTGGAGGTTTTCCCTGACCCTTAAAGATGAATGTCTGGTAACTCTAAGCTCTATGCACCCTGTACTCATTTGAACATCATTTCATTCATCGTCCGATGTTACTTAACGTTGGTGGTTTTCCTTTATCCTGAAAGATGAATGTCTGGTAACTCTAAGCTCTATGCACCCTGTACTCATTTGAACATCATTTCATTCATCTTCCGATATAACTTAACGTTGGAGGTTTTCCCTGACCGTTAAAGATGAATGTCTGGTAACTCTAAGCTCTATGTACCGTGTACTGATTTGAACATCATTGCATTCATCGTCTGATATGACTTAACGTTGGAGGTTTTCTCTTATACTGAAAGATGAATGTCTAGTAACTCTAAGCTCTATGTACCCTGTACTCATTTGTACATCATTTCATTCATCGTCCGATATGGATTAACGTGTAGGTTTTCTCTTATCCTGAAAGATGAATGTATGTTAACTCTAAGCTCTAAGTACCCTGTACTCATTTGAACATCATTTCATTCATCGTCCGATATGACTTAACGTTGGAGGTTTTCTCTTATCCTGAAAGATGAATGTATGTTAACTCTAAGCTCTAAGTACCCTGTACTCATTTGAACATCATTTCATTCATCGTCCGATATGACTTAACGTTGGAGGTTTTCTCTTATCCTGAAAGATGAATGTCTGGTAACTCTAAGCTCTAAGTACCCTGTACTCATTTGAGCATCATTTCATTCATCGTCCGATATGACTTAACCTTGGCGGTTTTCTCTTATCCTGAAAGATGAATGTCTGGTAACTCTAAGCTCTATGTACCCTGTACTCATTTGAACATCATTTCATTCATCGTCCGATATGACTTAACGTTGGAGGTTTTCTCTTATCCTGAAACATGAATGTCTGGTAACTCTAAGCTCTATGTACTCTGTACTTATTTGAACATCATTTCATTCATCGTCCGATATCACAGAACGTTGGAGGTTTTCTCTTATCCTGAAACATGAATGTCTGGTAACTCTAAGCTCTATGTACCCTGTACTTATTTGAACATCATTTCATTTATCGTCCGAAATGACTTAACGTTGGAGGTTTTCTCTTATCCTGAAAGATGAATGTCTGGTAACTCTAAGCTCTATGTACCCTGTACTCATTTGAACATCATTTCGTTCATTGTTCGATATGACTTGGCGTTGGAGGTTTTCATTATTATACTTTTCTCTGAACCCGTCTGTACTTGCAGCATGTCGGGAAAGTTTCTAGTGCTATCTCTAACACAACGTCTATCTGCTCTGCTTATTTTAACTTATTTTACAGAATATGAGCACTTCGTTTCCAACGCTTCCAGCGCTTTCAATTAAGTTGTAGTAAAAACCAATTATCTAACTGCAATTATACAATTTTCTTAAGCTTCTAGCTTTTCTTTTGTTATCAGTAGTAAAATCTGAAGGAAGAATGAATATATACACTGAAAATTAGAAGTTTCATCAAAGTAAGTTTTACTTGCAGTGGTCTGTGACTTTGAATCCGATACCAGATATTATCTCTCTGGATTGGACTTCATAGTACATGCTTTCAGTTTCCCTGAATATAATGTGCAACCAGTTTAGAAATGGCTTGTTAAGAGGATGAAGCACCGAAAACCCCAAAACCAACCATTTTCAACCAATCTTTCTGAAATTTTGACCACTTAGTTCTGTTGCATAGCGGACTCAGAATTCAAAATTTGGTTTTTATATCATCAATAGTTTTTGGGTAATTAACTTGTGAAATTAAAAATTTGGGCAAAATTCAAACCGCTCCACGTGATGAAAGTTTCCAAAATTTTAATTTTTCAATTTCTTAAAATATTGAAATGGTTATGAAGAAAAGATCTGTCAAATGAATTTCTTATACTGCCTTAATTCCAGGGGGAAGAAAATTAGTTATTGGGTAAACAAAAAAGCCAGAAAATAATTAAACCTTTGACTTTTTATATCAATAACTTCAAAAATATAATAAATATTAAACATTTCTATTAGAGAAACTTTTGTCTGCTTTCTAAGAAGATGTGTTGACAATTTTAGAAGGACTGAATCAAAACTGCATCGTGTGGAACATTTTGAATGACAAAAAATGTTGGAAAAGCTATAACTGAGTAAATCCAAAATATTTTCCTTCTCAGCTACATGCCTTGAAGTAGACTAAAACCCTCCATATATGTAAGTTGAACTCTCATGTCTTTTCCTTCTCTCTTCTACAGTAGTTTTCTTCAATTTTAGTTTCCTTCTGGATGTTTTAGAAGTTACCTTGGCAGAAGTTGCTGAATGAAGTAAGCGTAATTGGTCCTTCTTTTGGCTAATTTTTAGATTCTGGTGCAATCTGTGTGCTTTATGTCTGACTGCAGCTTGAGTGAGGCAGAACAACCAAAATTTAATTCACTGATGGTTTATGTCACAGTAACCTGAAGTCTTTTCTTTGAAACAAATATTTCTTTTGGGCAATTATGCCATATCATGTTATGTAAACTTTCATTTGCATCTTGTGTCTTACCCTATGTACATCTCCTTAGGATTTCATCTGATGCCAGCCTTTGGTACACAGACATTTGTTTCCTTACCCCATCAGGGCTCAACTATGTTCCCATTGTTGTGTTATGTTTAGGTGTTTCTTCTCATGTATCGTTTAGCCTATTCATGATCCTAACTATGTACACAGTCAACAAGGGGTCAGTTGTTTCAAACAATGTTTTACCTATAACTTATATAACAGTTTTACGCACGTTTTTATTCATAAAATAACTTTATACGTGTTAAATTGCACACTAAACTCATTAATTATATATAAACAGTATCTAGTTTAACGAGAAACACAAGAAAATCACCACCAAGTTAGAAACTCACACAAAAACAAAATATAAACATTACTCTTTGCTTTCAATGTGTGCAGCTAGTGTTTTGTTTCCATGATGCCACATATAGTAAGAAATAACCATCATACCAACACACAAAATTTCAACAGAAACTTTGCCCACTAATTTCAAATGTATTAATGTAGTACATTCAATCGAACTCAAATGACAGAATTTTGTGGATCCCCGGGCCGGCATGCACGTGGGCACTGGCATTTAAATTGTCATGTGAGGGTATTTAAATGTCCCAAACTCATAAATGTAGTTGGATTATTACACTATAAGGTACAAAGTATTTTATTATCTCAAAAACAAAAAACAAATATATTTTTTCCCATATATTTAGCCAATTTTGGTGCTGCATTCCTCTAAGGACTGAGAACCCATTCGCAGAACGGATAATTGGCTTGCGTATGTTAGCTTCTTAGCGGTACATATTTGAAAGCACTGGTTAAATCTGTATTTAATCAGAGTCACAAATATGCCGGAATGTTTACGTCAATTATAAAGAATAATGTTAGCTGCGTATAGGAAGGCCGGAACACATGGCAAAACAATTGCTACTCAATTTGTAACAAACCGTGGAGCTATGATTTATACTTGACCGCAATACAAATGCCATTCTGCTTGGAACGCTTCATGTCATCTCCTGGAATGAGCGAGCGTCCGTTTGATCTATGACTGGAACCAAATTACTATGCAAACCATGCAACAAAAACAAACGTGCTTCATTTCTTTTTAAACGGCCGTGAGTTGAACCCGATGTTTGGAATTTTTATCAATGAAAGTAACCACGGACATCAAAACAGTAAAATCGTTCATGTAGATATAGCTACAAGACAAAATTGAAAGTTACAAAAGCTTCTCAACGTAGCTTCTTCCTGTTTCGACAGTTACGTTGCATTATATGCGGTAATATGAGGGCTGTACGAAATAGTCTCCCCTGATGCAATTGTCCCAGCGTTTCTGCCAGTCTTCAAAGACACGCTGGAAACCATTTTTAGAGAGATCCGTCAAAATCGCCTCCGCAGCCTTCACCGCTGCTTCTGATAATGGATAATGCCGCCCACGAAGGCGTTTCTTCAAGTTAGGAAATAGAAAAAAGTCACATGGGGCTAAATCCGGACTATAGGGAGGGTGAGGGATGCACTTCAAGTAGATTCTTGCAATAATTTCTGCAACAACATTGGCAATATGCGGACGCGCATTATCGTGGCGCAGCATCCAGCATGTTTCACGGAAATGTGGTCTTTTGCGCCTCCTATGGACTTGCAATGTTTCCAGGACATCCCTGTAGTATTGTCCTGTTACTGATGTGTGTCCAGGTACAACATGCTGATAAACCATTCCATGAATATCAAAGAATGAAATACCATAATTTTCCCAGCAGAAGCAAACACTTTTTCTTTTTGGGGGTTGGTGATGAAGGAGATTGCCACACTGAGCTTTGCTGTTTGTTCTCGCGAACAAAATGATGTAGCCAAGTTTCATGAGCAGTGATTACGTTTGAAAGAAACTCCGGATCTTCCTCTAACATCAACTTTAACTGCATGTTACTTCATTGCAGCGGTAGGCGATACTGAACATGTCTGAACTTGCCTGGTTCTCACAGGCGGGAACCAGAAGTACCAACAATGAAACTACTACGGCGTGTTAGTTTTACATTAGGGTATCAGAATATATTAAGATTGAATTTTAGTGCTAAAAATTATGATCATTCTTTATTGAACAGCCCTCGTATGTTGTGAACAGTCTATATACACTCTCTTAGAAACATCCGTACAAGAGTTACATTAAGTAAAGATTTTAAACCTCCAAAGTTAAGGAAACCTAAAGGATTCAATTAAGATGAACGAGCAGGCCTCCAAGGAGTCCCCGTCGGCCAATCCACATCTGTAGACATTTCCCATTAAAATGAGAACTTTGATTGATTCCCGAACAAAAGGACATTCATTCACATGCAGGTTTGCAGTTAGTTAAAGTTGATGTTAGAGGAAGATCCGGAGCTTCTTTCAAACGTAATCACTGCTGATGAAAGTTGTCTACATCATTTTGATCCTGAAAGCAAACAAGAAAGCTTAGTGTGGAAATATTCATCACCAACCCCCAAAAAAGCAAAAGTGGTTGCTTCTGCTGGGAAAGTTATGGTCATCTCATTCTTTGATATTCATGGAATGGTTTATCAGCATGTTGTACCTGCACACACATCAGTAACTGGACAATACTACAGGAATGTCCTGAAAACATTGTAAGTCCATATCAGGCGCAAAAGACCACAATTCCGTGAAGCAGGCTGGATGCTGCACCACGATAATGCGCGGCCGCATATTGCCAATGTTGTTGGTGAATATCTTGCAAAAATCAACGTGAAGTACACCCCTCACCCTCGCTATAGTCCGGATTTAGCCCCCTGTGACCCTTTTTTCTCTATTCCCAAACTTGAAGAAACGTCTTCGTGGGAGGCATTGTCTATCATCAGAAGCAGTGATGAAGGCTGCGGAGGCGATTTTGAATGATCTCTCAAAAAATGGTTTCTAGCGTGTCTTTGAAGACTGGCAGAGAGGCTGGGACAAGTGCAAATCATTTAGGAAATGAAATGTGTAGTGTTTATTGCCTGCCTTTACTACATACGGCACCGCAGGCGGTGACACTGATGATACATGAGATGAAGATGCAGCACCGGTGGAATGAGATGGCGGGGGAAACCGGAGGTCCCGGACAAAAGCCGCTCCAGTGCCGTGTTGTCCACCACAAATTTCACTTTGCGATCGCCTGGAATCGAAACCGGGCCGCCTTGGTGAGAGCCAAGCTGTCTAACCACTGAGCCACGGTGACCAATAATAGGTCACACGTGCGTCCTATTGGGAGAATATAATACACAATTGGGAGATTACATTGCACTATTTACATCTCTGAGGGAATTTCGGATGTGTCCTCCACCAGCATCTATATATGTTTGCACTCGTCTCACCATATTCTCTGAAGTTTTACGGAGAGTGTCCTCGCCAACGTTACTTATTTGGTTCAAATGGATTCATTAAAAACATCAATTGTCCGTGGCCTATTCTTGTACATAAGAAAAATCCAGTGAGGATAGGTCAGGAGTTCTGGGAGGCCTCAGACCATTTGAGATTATTCTATTATCAAAGAAACTTGTTACAACTTCCATAATGTCATTAGATGTATGACACGTTGCTCCATCTTGCTGGAAATAACCTTCTCTCAATTCTTCTGCTCCAGAAATGTCTTGAAGATACCCATATAAACTTCAGTGTCTACAGTCGTATCAAAGAAAATGGGACCAACGATCCTGGAAGCTGACACCACGCACCATCGTCATGCAGTGGGGTTTCGTGGATCACCTGGGGGTTTACAGCAGCCCAATATCTGGTGTTTTGTGTTTTTATGTAGCCTGACAGATGAAAGCATGCCTCATCTGTAAACCACGTTATGGAAAGAATGTCTGGACTTGGAATAACAGTACCCTGAAGCTATGGACAGTAACTGATTCGGTTATCGTAATCTGCTTCTTTCAGTTGTTACACCATATGCACTCTGTAAGGTCGTAGCTCTTTGACATGTTCCATATGAATACCCTGATTCCTGGCTCAATCGACACAACGATTTGTTTGGGGAATTCAATAGCCTTCTGCGAACATCTGTAACAGATGACGGTCTATGTTTTCCACTCTCAGTTGTCTCCAGCTTTCTTACGAGCAATAAACATCGGAACATCGCGTACATTAAATTCCCGTTGTGTTGTTACCAAGGAATTTGTCTTCCAATATGTTTTCAAAGTGTAAATACGCTCTGGTAATGAGCACTGCATGTTGGTGTTATGACTGCACATTTAAGACTGTCAGCTGCCAAGAAGTGCCAGTGTTGTCAATTCTCCCAGAGCCACTTAAGTCATTAAAACAAATTTCTACATTCTACGAACTTTCAAAAGGAAATTATAGCCTATTGAAATGGTTCAGGTTGGATCGCACTGTTTGTTGCATTTAATGTGAATTTCCAGTTGAAGAGTTACAGGAGTAAACAGACGAATTCGTACATGTACACGTTCTTTTGTTTACATTGTCACATAAAATAAGGAAGGAGTCGGCATAGATGTTGTTTGACTGATGATATCGTATTAAATTTACATTCCATGGCATTCATACACTCATTCCAGTCAAACTGTAGATACATCTCGGTATTCAGGATGGACCAGTGATCACCCCAAACGCTAAAGGTAGGACCGTCATTTGTAAACCTGGGTTACAGCCCAAGGCTACATCCAAGCCAAGGAATTTGCATACAGCTGATGGTATAATATCAAGGTAGTTAAGTTTAGAGCACCCTTACGTAACCTCACTTCATTTGCCATAACGCCACTTCAGCGCAGTTCTAATTAGCCAAGATAGCGTTTACTTTCACTTAACGTCTCATACCAGTAATAGTTAATACAGCAAGCTGCAAAGGTAAAATCATAATGAAAAATTCAGTCGGGGTTGAGAACAGAAATCTTGGCTTACCGTGTCGCTGATCAACGCAGCTTTTTAAAGGATCTCTTATGAAAGTGAGGTGAGGAAATCATATGAATGTAAAATCAGGCGTCCACAAACTTAACCTGCAAATGCATTACTTTCTGTGAAAGTCATACAAACTTACGCGTTTGAAGACGTTTACTTGATATATTTCGTTATACATACGAAGGGTGAAGTCCATTGTTGGGCCAAGTAGTCGATAGTCAAATATTTGAAACCTAATTCCTAGGGCTATCAAGTTCAGAACCTACAAATTTTCTAAAAAGGATATTTAAAATGTCGTAAAGTATCTCAAAAGCACCTAAAGATTGGAGAAACGGTGGTAAAGAAGTGAGGTCTACAATTTAGTAATAAATTTTCAATTACATATTTAATGAATAAAATGAAAAAGGACTACATGAAGAAAATATTTCTTCTGATTCAGCAACCAGCAATGGACATTCACAAGAAAGAGGCTGGAAAGAAACAAATATATCTGAATCATTATTGGCTTAATCACCCTCAGGGTACTGGAATTCAACTTCAGAAAGTTTACCTTAGTTGGCGCTGAAACGAGTGAAATCTTATGGAGAGATGGTTTACTACATTCTCTGCTGGATCTGATGACTTGAATACAATAGAAAGCCTTCTCTCATATATGTATTACCTACTGTAGCCGGTCTTTGGAATACGCATTAGTTAAAACAAATTAGAATTGACCCTAGACTCTGTTGAACAGTAACAAAATAGTTAAAGGAAATTAATTGTTCTTTCACACTAGTCGTGTCTATTAACGAGTCAGTTGGGGAATTTAATGTCATGTCGGCACGTTGGCCATAGTAGCTCAAGGGTTAGAGCGGCTGGACGGCAACCAGAAGATCCGTAGTTCACATCCCGGCTATGACATTGGATTTTTCAGTCTGGCTCTACCGTTTCAAAATAGTTAAAGCTGACAAAAATACCAAAGAAGAATAAAACAAAGAACCTTGAACAACACAAATGGCTAAAAATAGACATTTAATAAAAACTTAACTAAAAATACAAATAGGATACATAAGAATTCTAAAAACAAACTACCTTTTAAATAAAATATAGTCTAAAAAGACAAAAAGCACAAAGAAAAATTCTAAAAATGAACATTTAGATAAAAACAAAGTAAGAAAGCAAAATGTATAAGTAAAACATCTAAGAAAATACCTTTTAAGTAAAATATAGCCTAAAAAGACAAAAAGGACAAAGGAAAATTCTAAAAAAAAAAAATAAGTAAAAACCAATTAAAAAGGCATATAGAGGAAATAAAATTCTAAATGAGTACCATTAAACTAAACAGCCTATAAAGACATAAAGGACAAATAAAACTTATAAAAAATTAAATAAAACTAGCTAAAAAGGCAAATAGGACAAATAAAAAGTCTAGAAAAAGAGAATATTTTAAATAAAAAATCGTAAAAAGACAAAAAGTACAAATAAAAATTCTAAAGAGGAATCTCTATATAAAAAAATAGCTATAATGACAACATAGGACAAAGAAGCATTCTGAGATTGGACTTATAAATATGAAATAGCTAAAAAATAAAATAGGACCATGAGGCTTTCCGAAAAAAAGGTTCTTTAAATACAAAAATCTAAAAGGGCAAAACAGGACGAATAAAATCCTTCATTTTCTGACCCATAATTAACATATTTTATTTTGGCTCTGATCTTTCGACGCTAAGGATAAAGAAAAGGAATTTTCTTCAACTTCCTAGCCCTGCTAGGTTCTCTGCTGCTGCTACTGTCTCACGTGCTTTAGTGAGTGATAGCTAAAAGGTATTACAGTTTATGCTAGACTCTGCTGAACAGTAAAAAGATAGTTAAAATTGCAAGAAAATAGAAAAAGGTTTTTAGAAGAACTTAAATTCTAAATGCTAAGAGAAAGAATTTAAATAAGATCTAGCTAAAAAGCAAAGTGTGGAAATAAAAATTCTAAAAGAGAACATACAAATAAAAGCTAACTGAAAAAGAAAAGACTGAAAATAAGAATTCTAAAAGAGAACATTTAAATAAAAGCTAACTGAAAAATCAAAGAGTGAAAATAAAAATACTAAAAGAGAACATTTAAATAAAAGCTAACTGAAAAATCAAAGAGTGAAAATAAAAATTCTAAAAAAGAACATTTAAATAAAAGCTAACTGAAAAAACAAAGAGTGAAAAAAAAATCTAAAAGAGAACATTTAAATAAAAGCTAACTGAAAAAACAGAGAGTGAAAATAAAAATTCTAAAAGAGAACATTTAAATAAAAGCTAACTGAAAAAACAAAGAGTGAAAATAAAAATTCTAAAAGAGAACATTTAAATAAAAGCTAACTGAAAAAACAAAGAGTGAAAAAAATTCTAAAAGAGAACATTTAAATAAAAGCTAACTGAAAAAACAAAGAGTGAAAATAAAAATTCTAAAAGAGAACATTTAAATAAAAGCTAAGTGAAAAAACAAAGAGTGAAAATAAAAATTCTAAAAAAGAACATTTAAATAAAAGACTACCTAAGAAGGCAAAAGAAGATGAATAAAACCCTTCATTATCTGGCCTGTGATTGTCAGATATTTAGGCCCTAATCTTCAGAGGCTAGGGGGGAAAAAGAAGGGATTTTGCTTCAACTTCCTAACCTTACTTATAATAACTATTAACTGACTTTAAAGTTAAATACGGATCTGTGGAAATTAATTGTACCTAATAGTGGCAAACTATATAGCCCGGGCCTTAAAGTACTTACAGCATAGTAAGTCGCCATTAAGTTAGTTGTCTCATGTGTTTATTAGAACTCCTAGTGATTTATCGCGAAAAAAACGAGTCAGTTGGAGAATTTAATGTCATGTCGGCATGTTGGCTATAGTAGCTCAATGGTTTAGAGTGGCTGGACGGAAACCAGAAGATCCATGGTTCAAATCCCGGCTATGGCATTGAATTTTTCAGCCTGACTCTACGTTTCCACAATTTAGCCTATACACGGCCAGTGTTAAAGAACAATTAATTTCCATATGTTATTTAGTTTGGAAAATAAAAGTTAAGACAAAATATCGGACAGAAATAATTTTTAAGAATAATTAATCATAAATAGCTTTTAAGTTTTCACTCCTGTCGTGAGGTCTAGAGCACACACAATTTTTTAATCTAATAGTTTAATTTTTCCTCACGTATTGTTTGTGCCATGTCGTAATGACCAACTTGTACCCGCAGTTTGTTTCCAAATGCATGCATAACGAAAGTTAGGAATTGGATCGCCTACGGATTTGTAGATCTCCAATTTCAGATATGGAATGTAATGGTACGCTGTAACAGTTGCATGCCGTTTGACGTCTTGATCTGAGAAAAGATAGCTATTTGAATTGCAGGGTTTACTTCGATTTTTATCATATAAAAACTTAACTGTATAGTTTGTGAATTATTGACTTCAATATCAAAGATATTTAATGGTAATTTATGTGTTTATTCTACAAAAGTCTTTCTCGTGAGGTAACTTGGTTCCCGTTATTTTAAATCACTATAAAAACTGTGACAAAAGACGAAAAGAGTCTTACGTTCTTCTTAAACTGCTCCATCTGTCACCAAAAACATTTGACGATAAATGCACAGCTACAAGACGTCTCTTCAATGTTTCCTTATGTCTCTTTAGAACTCTAGTGTCAGCGATAAGAGATAGGACTGTTTTTGATTCATAGATTGGCAACGTTTTCATTGCAAGAACAGGTGTAATCATTTGTTTTCTCCACTTTAGTGGTGTGACACCTATTGAAATTCATCAACAGTTGAGTGAGGCATGTGGTGATGGTACCATGGATGTGTCTAATGTACGTTCCTGTGTATGACAGTTCAATAAAGACAGAACATTGTGTGACAACAAACCAAGACAGTTAAGTGAGGCATGTGGTGATGGTACCATGGATGTTTCTAATGTACGTTCCTGGGTGCGACAGTTCAATGAAGACAGAACATCGTGTGACAACAAACCAAGACAGTTATGTGAGGCATGTGGTGATAGTACCATGGATGTGTCTAATGTACATTCCTGGGTGTGACAGTTCAATGAAGGCAGAACATCGTGTGGCAACAAACCAAGACAGTTGAGTGAGGCATGTAGTGATGGTACCATGGATTTGTCTAATGTACGTTCCTGGGTACGACAGTTCAATGAAGGCAGAACATCGTGTGACAACAAACCAAGACAGTTAAGTGAGGCATGTGGTGATGGTATCAAGGATGTGTCTAATGTACGTTCCTGGGTGCGACAGTTCAATGAGGACAGAACATCGTGTGACAACAAACCAAGGCAGTTAAGTGAGGCATGTGGTGATGGTACCATGAATGTGTCTAATGTACGTTCCTGGGCACGACAGTTCAATGAAGGCAGAACATCGTGTGACAACAAACCAAGACAGTTAAGTGAGGCATGTGGTGATGGTATCATGGATGTGTCTAATGTGCGTTCCTGGGTGCGACAGTTCAATGAGGACAGAACATCGTGTGACAACAAACCAAGGCAGTTAAGTGAGGCATGTGGTGATGGTACCATGAATGTGTCTAATGTACGTTCCTGGGCGCGACAGTTCAATGAAGGCAGAACATCGTGTGACAACAAACCAAGACAGTTAAGTGAGGCATGTGGTAATGGTATCATGGATGTGTCTAATGTACGTTCCTGGGTACGACAGTTCAATGAAGACAGAACATCGTGTGACATCAAACCAAGACAGTTGAGTGAGGCATGTGGTGATGGTACCATGGATGTGTCTAATGTACGTTCCTGGGTACGACAGTTCAATGAAGACAGAACATCGTGTGACATCAAACCAAGACAGTTAAGTGAGGCATGTGGTGATCGTACCATGGATGTGTCCAATGTACGTTCCTGGGTACGACTGTTCAATGAAGGCAGAACATCGTGTGACTACAAACCAAGACAGTTAAGTGAGGCATGTAGTGATGGTACCATGGATGTGTCTAATGTACGTTCCTGGATGCAACAGTTCATTGAAGACAGAACATCGTGTGACATCAAACCAAGACAGTTAAGTGAGGCATGTGGTGATCGTACCATGGATGTGTCTAATGTACGTTCCTGGGTACGACTGTTCAATGAAGGCAGAACATCGTGTGACAACAAACCAAGACAGTTAAGTGAGGCATGTGGTGATGGTACCATGGATGTGTCTAATGTGCGTTCCTGGGTACGACAGCTCAATGAATGCAGAACATCGTGTGACAACAAACCAAGACAGTTGAGTTAGGCATGTGGTGATGGTACCATGGTTGTGTCTAATGTGCGTTCCTGGGTACGACAGCTCAATGAAGGCAGAACACCGTTTGACAACAAACCAAGACAGTTAAGTGAGGCATGTGGTGATAGTACCATGGATGTGTTTAATGTACGTTCCTGGGTGCGACAGCTCAATGAAGACAGAACATCGTGTGACAACAAACCAAGACAGTCAGGGTCTCTCACCAGCCGCTCTGATGACATGGTCCAGCGAGTGGAGAACGTTGTTTTGGAGGATTGCCCATTTAGCGTTGTAGACATTTTCTCCAAAATTGGCATTTCCGAGGGATCTGTGCACACAATCCTGCATGAAGATCTGAAAATGTGAAAAGTATCTTCCTCGTGTGGGCCACGAATGCTGACAGATGATCACAAGAATGACCTTTCATGGTAATCACGGGTGCAAAAGTCTTAGGATACAAGATGGGGTTGGAGAGGCAAGGGGAACTAAATTCTATGATCGTTTAGTTTAGTCTAGTGAAAGCAAAGGTCACGTTTTCCTGCTGATCAAAATTGGCGTTAATCTCCACAGACTACTGGTTGCACGTGACGATGAATTATCCTGTCTAGCAGTCTACCCAAAATCAACAATAATAACAATAAGAATAAAAATAATAATAGTAATAGTAATAACAGTAATGATGATGACGATGATACTAAAAGCTGACCAGGATGACTTAGGTGCTGGCATTCTGATCCCAAGGTTGCGAGTTCAGACCCGATCTAGTTCGATGGTTTCTTCGTCAGGCTAAAAGTGAAATGCATCATATCAGTTTTACTGACATTTAAAGAACTCCCTCGTGAAACCTCCGATATGCCGGTGACGCTTATGTGATTTTGTATATGAACTGTCATTATCAAACAAAATAATTATTTTATTTATTTCGTTGGTCGTTCAGTCATTTTGTGTCAAGACATTTGGTAACTTGGTGGCTATGTTAATTGCAGTAGTACGTCCATATAATTTGTTCTTGAGAACTGTAACAAAATAAATAATAGCTTTATTTTCGGAACAGGATACACTTAATTTTAAATACCACGCAGTTTAATATTATATTAATTATAGATAATCTATAAAAGGTAGAAGTATTTCGTTCGAGATAAATCTACAAGTTTGAGTATTGGAAATGCATTTAAAAATAAGAAAGGGGGATTAAAATAGTTGAGGAATGTATGTGTGACAGAGGAAGAGAGAAAAAATGACGTCAATAACAAAAGGATGGATAAATACCTAAGTTAATACTGGAGAACTGTATAAAATCATCAACGTTTCATGTGGCAAAATTGTTTTTATTTTCCATTGAGGTTTAAATACCTGTGCGCCGAACTCGCTGGTCAGGTATAAGGAAACTGAACCATCCTGGCACAACTAACTAATAGGAAACTCGTCTCCCTTCCGTAGGTCAGTCTTGCATGCATCGGAATACATTTGCTCGCGTCTGTACCATCACCACATGCTTCTCTAAACCGACGATGAATTTCAACAGTTGGTACGCCACGAAAATGGAGAAAACGAATGATTACACGATGTTCTTGCAATGAAAACGTCGCCATTTTAAGTATAAAAAACATCCAAACCCTCGTCGCTACTACTAAAGTTCTATGCACTGTACACTGCTGCCATCTGTACCAAGCTTTCACAAAGAGTCCACGTGTAATTAAAAAAATACCAGAAGTTCCTATCAGGTCGCAGTCCTGAAGGAAATAGGTATCATAGCTTGAACGCACCTCGTATTTCAAAAGTCAAGCCGAAACATTATCAAATGAACTTCTAATGTTAAAGCGGATGTGAGATAAGCGATACACTAAACTGAGACAGCATAAGCTCACTGCTGTTATGACCTACGTACAAACAGTAACAAACATAGAGAAATTGATGTTTAATTTCGAGTGTCAAGCCCAAACATTGACAAATGAACTTCTAATGTTAAAGCGGATGTGAGATCACGCTACTCGTAATACACTAAACTGAGACAACAGAAGCTCACTGCTTTTATGACCCACGAACAAGTAGTAACAAAATTAGAGAAATTGATGTTTTATTTCGAGAGTCAAGTCGAAACATTGAACAAATTAACTTCTAATGTTAAAGCGGATGTGAGATCACGCTACTCGTAAGTGATACACTAAACTGAGACAACAGAAGCTCACTGCTGTTATGACCCACGTACAAGCAGTAACAAACATAGAGAAACTGATGTTTTATTTCGACAGTCAAACCGAAACATTGCCAAATGAACTTCTAATGTTAAAGCGGATGTCAGATAAGTGATACACTAAACTGGGACAACAGAAGCGCACTGCTGTTATGACCCACGTACAAGCAGTAACAAACATAGAGAAATTGATGTTTTATTTCGAGAGTCAAGCCGAAGCATTGACAAATGCGAATGTGAGATCACGCTACTCCTAAGTGATACAATAAACTGAGGCAACAGAAGCTCACTGGTGTTATGACCCACGTACAAGCAGTAACAAACAGAGAGAAATTGATGTTTTATTTCGAGAGTCAAGCCGAAGCATTGACAAATGAATTTCTAATCTTAAAGCGGATGTGAGATCACGCTACTCCTAAGTGATACACTAAACTGAGGCAACAGAAGCTCACTGGTGTTATGACCCACGTACAAGCAGTAACAGACATAGAGAAATTGATGTTTTTTTTTTCGAGAATGAAGCCGAAACATTGACAAATGAACTTCTAATGTTAAAGCGCATGTGAGATCACGCTACTCGTAAGTAATACACTAAACTGAGACAACAGAAGCTCACTGTTGTTATGACCCACGTACAAGTAGTAACAAACATAGAGAAATTGATGTTTTATTTCGACAGTCAAACCGAAACATTGCCAAATGAACTTCTAATGTCAAAGCGGATGTGAGATCACGCTACTCGTAAGTAATACACTAAACTGAGACAACAGAAGCTCACTGCTGTTATGACCCACGTACAAGCAGTAACAAACATAGAGAAATTGATGTTTTATTTCGACAGTCCAACCGAAACATTGCCAAATGAACTTCTAATGTTAAAGCGGATGTGAGATCACGCTACTCGTAAGTAATACACTAAACTGAGACAACAGAAGCTCACTGCTTTTATGACCCACGTACAAGTAGTAACAAACATAGAGAAATTGATGTTTTATTTCGAGAGTCAAGTCGAAACATTGACAAATTAACTTCTAATGTTAAAGCGGATGTGAGATCACGCTACTCGTAAGTGATACACTAAACTGAGAGAGCAGAAGCTCACTGCTGTAATGGCCCACGTACAAGCAGTAACAAACATAGAGAAACTGATGTTTTACTACGAGAGTAAACCCGAAACATTGAGAAATGAACTTCTAATGTTAAAGCGGATGTCAGATAAGTGATACACTAAACTGGGACAACAGAAGCGCACTGCTGTTATGACCCACGTACAAGCACTAACAAACATAGAGAAATTGATGTTTTATTTCGAGAGTCAAGCCGAAGCATTGACAAATGCGAATGTGAGATCACGCTACTCCTAAGTGATGCACTAAACTGAGACAACAGAAGCTCACTGCTGTTATGACCCACGTACAAGCAGTAACAAACAGAGAGAAATTGATGTTTTATTTCGAGAGTCAAGCTGAAGCATTGAAAAATGAATTTCTAATCTTAAATCGGATGTGAGATCACGCTACTCCTAAGTGATACACTAAACTGAGGTAACGGAAGCTCACTGGTGTTATGACCCACGTACAAGCAGTAACAGACATAGAGAAATTGATGTTTTTTTTTTCGAGAATGAAGCCGAAACATTGACAAATGAACTTCTAATGTTAAAGCGCATGTGAGATCACGCTACTCGTAAGTAATACACTAAACTGAGACAACAGAAGCTCACTGTTGTTATGACCCACGTACAAGTAGTAACAAACATAGAGAAATTGATGTTTTATTTCGACAGTCAAACCGAAACATTGCCAAATGAACTTCTAATGTCAAAGCGGATGTGAGATCACGCTACTCGTAAGTAATACACTAAACTGAGACAACAGAAGCTCACTGCTGTTATGACCCACGTACAAGCAGTAACAAACATAGAGAAATTTATGTTTTATTTCGACAGTCAAACCGAAACATTGCCAAATGAACTTCTAATGTTAAAGCGGATGTGAGTTCACGCTACTCGTAAGTAATACACTAAACTGAGACAACAGAAGCTCACTGCTTTTATGACCCACGTACAAGTAGTAACAAACATAGAGAAATTGATGTTTTATTTCGAGAGTCAAGTCGAAACATTGACAAATTAACTTCTAATGTTAAAGCGGATGTGAGATCACGCTACTCGTAAGTGATACACTAAACTGAGAGAGCAGAAGCTCACTGCTGTAATGGCCCACGTACAAGCAGTAACAAACATAGAGAAACTGATGTTTTACTACGAGAGTAAACCCGAAACATTGAGAAATGAACTTCTAATGTTAAAGCGGATGTCAGATAAGTGATACACTAAACTGGGACAACAGAAGCGCACTGCTGTTATGACCCACGTACAAGCACTAACAAACATAGAGAAATTGATGTTTTATTTCGAGAGTCAAGCCGAAGCATTGACAAATGCGAATGTGAGATCACGCTACTCCTAAGTGATGCACTAAACTGAGACAACAGAAGCTCACTGCTGTTATGACCCACGTACAAGCAGTAACAAACAGAGAGAAATTGATGTTTTATTTCGAGAGTCAAGCCGAAGCATTGACAAATGAATTTCTAATCTTAAAGCGGATGTGAGATCACGCTACTCCTAAGTGATACACTAAACTGAGGCAACGGAAGCTCACTGCTGTTATGACCCACCTACAAGCAGTAACAGACATAGAGAAATTGATGTTTTATTTCGAGAGGCAAGCCGAAACATTGACAAATGAATTTCTAATCTTAAAGCGGATGTGAGCTAGGTAATACACTAAACTGAGACAACGGAAGCTCACTGCTATCATCACCCACGTACAAGCAGTAACAAACATAGAGAAATAGATGTTTTTTGTTTTTTTTTTCGAGAATGAAGCCGAAACATTGACAAATGAACTTCTAATCTTAAAGCGGGTGTGAGATAGGTGATACACTAAACTGAGACAACAGAAGCTTACTGCTGTTATGACCCACGTACAAGCAGTAACAAACACAGAGAAATTGATGTTTAATTTCGAGTGTCAAGCCGAAACATTGACAAATGAACTTCTAATGTTAAAGCGGATGTGAGATAAGCAATACACTAAATTGAGACAACAGAAGCCTACTGCTGTTATGGCCCACGTACAAACAGTAACAGCACAGAGAAATTGATGTTTTATTTCGAGTGTCAAGCCGAAACATTGACAAATGAACTTCTAATGTTAAAGCGGATGTGAGATAAGCAATACACTAAATTGAGACAACAGAAGCTTACTGCTGTTATGACCCACGTACAAGCAGTAACAAACACAGAGAAATTGATGTTTAATTTCGAGTGTCAAGCCGAAACATTGACAAATGAACTTCTAATGTTAAAGCGGATGTGAGATAAGCGATACACTAAACTGAGAAAACAGAAGCTCACTGCTGTTATGACCCACGTACAAGCAGTAACAAACACAGAGAAATTGATGTTTAATTTCGAGTGTCAAGCCGAAACATTGACAAATGAACTTCTAATGTTAAAGCGGATGTGAGATAAGCAATACACTAAATTGAGACAACAGAAGCCTACTGCTGTTATGGCCCACGTACAAACAGTAACAGCACAGAGAAATTGATGTTTTATTTCGAGTGTCAAGCCGAAACATTGACAAATGAACTTCTAATGTTAAAGCGGATGTGAGATAAGCAATACACTAAATTGAGACAACAGAAGCTTACTGCTGTTATGACCCACGTACAAGCAGTAACAAACACAGAGAAATTGATGTTTAATTTCGAGTGTCAAGCCGAAACATTGACAAATGAACTTCTAATGTTAAAGCGGATGTGAGATAAGCGATACACTAAACTGAGAAAACAGAAGCTCACTGCTGTTATGACCCACGTACAAGCAGTAACAAACACAGAGAAATTGATGTTTTATTTCGAGAGTCAAGTCGAAACATTGACAAATGAACTTCTAATGTTAAAGCGGATGTGAGATAAGTGATACACTAAACTGAGACAGCAGAAGCTCACTGCTGTTATGACCCACGTACAAGTACTAACAAACATAGAGAAATTTATGTTTTATTTCGAGTGTCAAGCCGAAACATTGACAAATGAACTTCTAATGTTAAAGCGGATGTGAGATAAGCAATACACTAAATTGAGACAACAGAAGCCTACTGCTGTTATGGCCCACGTACAAACAGTAACAGCACAGAGAAATTGATGTATTATTTCGAGAGTCAAGCCGAAATGTCGACAAATGAACTTCTAATGTTAAAACAGATGTGAGATAAGCGATACACTAAACTGAAACAACAGAAGCTCACTGCTGTTATGGCCCACGTACAAGTACTAACAAACATAGAGAAATTGATGTTTTATTTCGAGAGTCAAGTCGAAACATTGACAAATGAACTTCTAATGTTAAAGCGGATGTGAGATCACGCTACTCGTAAGTGATACATTAAACTGAGACAACAGAAGCTTACTGTGTATAACCCGGAGTTTCATTAACTGGGGCAACCGTGGTCCCATTTGATCCGGGTACAGGAATTTCTCCTGTATTTGTTTAACAAAGAAGATGATTATAAGTTATCACTGGGAAAATAATTGTGGTGACTAAGCAGTGTCAAGCAAACTTTTGTATTTTATCGTATTTTAATTAAGTGATTTTTAAATCTACTAAATAGTTGCTTATATGCATAATAATTTGAAAATTACCCTAAATTAATAGCAGCAGGGACATAATTTGATCTAAAAGTTATTTGAGGGCAAAGAATTGTGGAAACCCGTTACGTAGTGTCCTGTAAGGGCCTCTTAAGTGAATTGCGCTGATGGAGAAGATTTCCCATTACCGAAATCGCTGATGGAGTTCACTTTGATTTATTCATTCGGTTCGACGTCCAGGGCACCTGCGGCAGATGGAATGTTTTAAATATAGTCACTGCTCTTTTAAACGCTCGATATCGTTCGATATGCTTTACAAGTATAATGCCCAGGTGGCGTGTGAAATTGCTCTGCTCTATGTACCTTACTTTAAACAAAAAGTCATGTCTCTGTCAATAGAAATGACAAGGGCCAGCATTCCTTTATTTTCAGAAAAATTCTTGTTTGGTCTGCGAGATAACGAGTAAATTTTTATCAATTTGAAGAGAGCTTTTAACAGTATTTAGTTTTTCCTGTTTTATTTCACTCTTGTAAAACCGCCTCCCCCCCCCCCCGTGCGGTCTTACACAACCTCAGGGAGTGGGGTGGGCTGAGACACCGGTGGACTAGCAGTTACAGAGAGCAAATAACCTGTCGTGCGACACCAAAACTCCCACCGGACATAGAGCAAGAACATTTGGTGCTATAATTATCCTTTGGAGCATTCCCTAGCAACCAGGATAAACCTGAAATGTTTCAATAAGCCATAACATTTGAAGAAATAAAAGAACACACGTGTAACCTTGGGAGAATATAACACACAATTGAAAGATTACATTACACTATTTACATCTCAGAGAAAATGTTGGAAGTGTCCTTCACCAGCATCTATACATGTTTGTACTCGTCTCACCATATTCTCTGAAGTTTTACGGAGAGTATCCTCGCCAATGTTACTTATTTCGGTTCAAATGTATTCATTCAGAACATCAATTACCTGTAGCCTATTTATGTACACTCTATTTTTAGATACCTACACAAACAAACAAAAAATCCGGTAAGGTTAGGTCAGAAGGGGGGCAACAGATCTTTTGAGACTATTCGTTTATCAAAGAAACTGGTTACAAGTTCCATGGTGTCATTAGATGTAGGGTACGTTGCTCCATCTTGCTGTAAATGATCTTCTCTCATTTCGATGTCATCTCCGTAAAACTTCAGAGAATATGGTTAGACGAGTACAAACATTTATAGATGCTGGTGGAGGACACTTCCATCATCATTCCGAACAACAGCAAAAGCTGAACTCCATAATCTTCAAATGAGCTCTGTGGCTACAAAATTTACCCCATTATTAATCAAATTATACACCAGGGTGTAAGAAAAGAAACGTGGTTTGGCATCCTGTACAAAATCGGAGGAGCAAGAAATGCTACCTTGTAAAATTCATAAACAAAATAATCACACCCCATCCTGCATCACCGAAATTTCAACCTGCGTTTAAACCCAAAACCTGGGTGGGTACGCAGCAAAATCCTTCTGGCTGTTTACAGCCTATCAGTAAAGTCTGTCTAGTGAACGCGAGTGCAGTTGCCGCTCAAAGGAAACTACCCTCCCGCCCAATAATGACCGTCATAAACCTATCTCCACACTTCAGAAATGGGACACTGTCGTTGAGGACCAGTAGCAACCCTGAATTTCTTGAAGTGACAGTTGCATGTCTACTCCACGTGGAGTCTCAGTTGCCAAAGTTCCAACTTTCAGTTAATCTGTTTCATTACGTGCAGAAATTATTTGTGTGTCACGATGTGGAGACCGTGGGAGGGAACTGCAGTGATAAATGCAAATCAAGTAGTAGATTACTTTCAGTCAAGTGAACATCAAAGTGATGACAATAGTGTGAACAGCTGGGCCGAGTTATATAACTGGAAAAGCGTAAAAAAACAAAGTTATAACGGGAACTGTTTCTAAGCAAATTCAAGCGCTTGTTTTGAACACATATAAATATGTGCTGACAAATAATCTCGGTAAGTGATCATGCAATGAACCTGATGATAAATTCTGGGTATTTACAGAAATACAGTAAGAAATATTGTAACGAAATGAATACCAAGGACGCCAATCAAGTGTGAAAGCAAAAGGAAACGTTTCTCTAAAGTAGATAATTTCACATGCGATTTAATTCGCCGAGAAATTCATAGATTCTATGCAAAAGGGAGAGCGTCCACCTTAGATGATTTGGTTGCCCTTTTGCAAGAAATTTGTGATTTTTCTTATGGACACTGCACTTTTCGCGGTCTCCTAAAGGAGCTGGGTTTCAAATACCGCACTTTGAATAAGTTAAAGGTTATTATGGAATCCAGTAGAATTGTCAAAACTAAGGAAGTTTCGCAGTAATGGACATAAGATAATTAATTTAGACGAAACCTCATACGATACCCATGATGTACTGAGAAAGGTGGCAGCCTTGTGGAAAGATCTGGGAGGAGGATGGTCAGTGTTGTAAAACGATAATAAGGGTTCGTCAATGGCAGCGGCCAACGTGCACACCAGTTAACTAAACAAATTATACCTGCGATGGGATGCGTTTTTTTTTTTTTTTTTTTTTTTTTTTTTTTTTTTTTTTTTTTTTGTAATTTACGTCCTCCAACGTTAAGTCGTATCGGACGATGAATGGAATGGGTGAAATGGTGCTCAAATGCGCCCAGGATCCATAGAGCTTAGAGTTACCCGACATTCGTCTTTCAGGATAAGGGAAAACCCGTGAAAAACCGTATCCAGGTAACTCACCCTGACCGAGATTAGAACTCGGGACCTCTTGAACGTGAGACAGACACGCTACCCCCACTCTACCCAGGTGGACTATGCGATGCGATGCACTTCCAATATTTTCTCTTAGATGTGTTGTGTAATCTCCCAATTGTGTATTATATTCTCCCAAAGTTGTACGTGTGTCCCATTATTGGTTCTTAGGTTATGACATATTGAAATGGCTCAGATTTATATGGATCACACTTTACATGTGATTTATTTTAGTGAAGAATATCCTAAGCTAATGTAACATAACATTTTCCTACACGTTTTAACGTTTAGATAATGTTCTTTGCCGAACCATTGGGGAAAAAAATGAACGTCGACTTACCGCTTGGAAAAAGGTATGTCTGAAAATTTAAACTAATCACAAAGCATGGCACGGGTTGAATGATTAAAGCTATTATTTCACTTAAAGTGTGTGCTTTTACAATACCTGCAATGTTTGTATAGTTAGATTTTGAGCTTCAGCAAACTATCAAAACTCATTTATAATGAAGAGTATTTCACAGGATATTTATAAAAGAAAATATTAATTTTATTTGTGAAGTTATAGTACAGCCTGTGATGGGTAATCAAAATTGTTGAAACATTTTAAGTCAATTAAAAAATGAAACCTTTCTCGCGTATTATACAACGGCTGTTCAATAAAGAATGACCACAACTTTGTTTTTTGACAACGTACCTTTACTCATGCTCATAATTTTCATGGTTCTTCTTAAAATAGTCTCCCCTGAATGCGATGCACTTTTCCCAGGGTTTCTGCCAGTCTTCAAAGACATGCTGGAAACAATTTTTGAAAGATCCTTCAAAATCGCCTTCGCAGCCTTCACCACTGCTTCTGATGATGGATAATGGCTCCCACGAAGGCGTTTCTTCAAGCTAGGGAATAGAAAAAAGTCACATGGTGCTAAATCCGGACTTTAGGGAGGGTGAGGGATGCACTTCACGTTGATTTTTGCAAGGTATTCAGCAACAACATTGGCAATATGCGACCGCACATTATCGTGGTGCAGCATCCAGCCTGCTTCACGGATATGTGGTCTTTTGCGCCTGATATGGACCTGCAATGATTTCAGGACATCCCTGTAGTATTTTCCAGTTACTGATGTGTGTGCAGGTACAACATGCTGATAAACCATTCCATGAATATCAAAGAATGAGTTGACCATAACTTTACCAGTAGAAGCAACCACTTTTGCTTTTTTGGGGGTTGGTTATGAAGGAGATTTCCACACTGAGCTTTGCTGTTTGCTCTCAGGATCAAAATGATGTAGCCAGGTTTCATCAGCAGTGATTACGTTTGAAAGAAGCTCCGGATCTTCCTCTAACACCAACTTTAACTGCATGCGAATGACCTTTTGTTCGGGAATCAACAGTCTTGGAACCCATCGAGCACAAACACGTCTCATGTGTAATGTTTCTGTCACCAACATATGGACGGCACCCAATGAAGTTTTCAGTATTTCAGAAAGTGATCTTAAGGTAACTCGTCGATCCTCTCTCACAATGGCAGCAGCAGTGTTGATATTTTCTTCCGTAAGAGCAATAACTGGAGCACCGGGTCTACCTTCATTTTTAATTGGTTGTCTCCCCTCTTTAAACATTTTAAATCACCTTCGACCTGTGCTGTAGGGAAGAACAGACTCTCCATAGGACTCTTGTAACATTGTATAGACCTCAACAGAAGATTTGTTGAGACGAATGCAGAACTTCAAAGTTAAATATGGTTTCTCGCGTGTTACCTCCATTGTATTGGTAGGCGATAGTGAACATGTCTGAACTTGGCTGGTTCTCACAGGTGGGAACCAGGAGTACCAACAATGGAGCTACTACGGCGTGTTTGTTTCACATTAATCTAACAGAATATAATAAGATTGAATTTTAGTGAGAAAAATTATAATCATTCTTTATTGAACAGCCGTCATATTTCTGAATAATCGTATAGCTTTATATTTTATTTATGCTTTGTACACACACGCGCATGCGCGGGCGTGAACTATCTTTATTAGTGGATTCAAAGGGCATCTAAACGTGTTTTGAGCTTTTTGGTGCAATGCGATGACTCCTCCACTTAGCGAAGTGAAAGCTAATTGTTTATCTGGTTCATTGAGCGGTTTTATGGCATGTAACAGTGATATAATATTAAAATATTCCAGGAAAGACCAAACAGCGATAAAACAGTCCGTACATTTGAGATTCATAAATCAAAAACGACAACCGAGTTACCACTTTAACAGTGGGCATGTTTTGTGAACTTGAAGAGTGAACATGGCCTCGTCATGGCACTACAACGAGTGGAAAGGGTCCTCTTTTGCTTTAATTAATTGGACACCCATGGCGTGCGGTTACATGCTCTGCCCACAGAGGACTGCTGTTTGCGCAAATCCACACAATAACCCTTCGTATCGTTTTGTTCAAATCTCTAAATATTTCAAAGAAGAGAGAGAATAAAGAAAAATCTTGTCGACATAAAGAAAGGGAAAGGCCGATATTTCCCCCCGCTCAAACGACTTGTGTGACCATTTTCTCGCCGGGAGGCTGCCAACGCTTCACTGAATGAAATAAGGAAACATTTCGTTACCAAAACGAGCTCACGGAAGTGTTGAAGACAAACGCAGCACTATTCGGTGATAAAGTGTGTGTTTGGCAGTGTATCTCTTACTGTAAGACATAAGGGAGCAATGAAACAACGTCAACTGAATAAATGCGCTTCTCTCATATATATTCAAAACATTTAAAAGGTTCAGTACACAAATGATTAGTACAAAATTGAATCGAGAAGATATTGACACATTGCTTCACTCACACTGTTTATTCACAGGACATGTTTCAAGAGCTCTTGCTCCTATCATCAGCTGATACTCGATTAGTGTAAGTTGTAGTGGTTTCTTCTCTGTTCGTATTGTCAATAGATGGCGTGATGTACTTGTCAAAGATATCCGGTGGTGGAGTTTCAAAATTCATGACTCTGTGACGATTTTTGTTGATGAAGATTTTTTCCCATACGGAAAGGTCTATGGGGTGATTAACATATTTTATTAGAGATGTGACCAAGTTGATGTCATGTCTAGTATTCAAAAAATGAAAAGCCACTGCTGATTTTTCTGTTTCACCATTTTTAATGTTTTTTATATGTTCTTTAGTTCTGATGTTAATATTTCTTTTTGTTTTTCCTATATAAACTTTAGGGCAAGTGTCACATTTGATCTCACAGATTCCTGGTTTTTCTTTGGTAGTCATTTCCGTATGGGAAAAAATCTTCATCAACAAAAATCGTCATAGAGTAATGAATTTTGAAACTCCAACACCGGACATCTTTGACAAGTACATCACGCCATCTATTGACAATACGGAGAAAGAAGAAACCACTACAACTTACACTAATCGAGTATCAGCTGAGGATAGGAGCAAGAGCTCTTGAAACATGTCCTGTGAATAAACAGTGTGAGTGAAGCAATGTGTCAATATATTCTCGATTCACTTTTGTATTAATTTGTGCTTCACTGTCCCTACGCTTCTTTCAAGTTTATACTTTGACACAAATGATTGTTCTGATTTTAAAATTGACTTTAGTTTCATTTTAAATAACACTACATTAAGTTCATAGTTCACTTTGAACTGTCACTTCATTACTTCAGTTCAGTTGTAAGACACTTCATTACTTCAGTTCAGTTTTAAGATTCACTTCTTTAATATGATCTACTTCACTCTGAAGAGTCAGTTCATTAATGTTTTACATGCTACTTCACTATGTGATCTAGTTCAGTTTTAACACTCACTTCATTAATGTGGTCTACTGCACTTTGAAGTGTCAGTTCATTAATGTTTTATGTATCACTTCACTGTGTGATCTATTATGTGTTTCAAATGGGAAGATGTTTGAGCAACCAATGGGAGTACTGCGGTGTTGTCGTATTGCATTCCCGCTATGTGGTGTGTGACGAGCGCCAACCTAATCAATTTGTATGAAATACAATTCGCGCTAAGATAAAATTTCAGATTTCGCCAAAACTGATCCATGCGGTAGGTAGAGAGTAATGTATCTAACATAACCATGAAAACCCTATATTTTGAGCTCAAATAGTTTTTCTAATACAGATACATTAAACACTATTACCTGTATTATAACAATAAATCACGACGAAAGCACAGTATGAATATCATTATTGGTTGGTATGTATGTGTGTACGTATATTTGTAATTACTCAGAACTGAAACGTAAATGTTTGACATGACGTGATAAAAGAATTACTTTGAATAATCCAATTTGAGCGAAAGCAAACAATACATTTCCTGCTCCCCTGGCAGAACGTGTCTGGTCACATATCTTTGTTTATGAATGGTTCATAATCTCAGTTCAAAGTGGTGGGTGTGTATGTATGTACATATACTTTTAATTACTCCGAACTGAAATTTAAACGACTGACATGACGTGATAAAAGAATTACTGTGAATAACTGAAGGTGTTAAATTCGAGAAAGAGCAAACACTTCATTTCCTGTTAGCCTGTGGAATGCTGTATGCTTATGTTTATGAATAAATGCTGGATAAGAAGGGTTTATTTACTCTGGAGAGTTCAGATCAATATCATTCAATTTTTCTTTACACAACAGTAGAGTAAGAGTTAAATAGAGCAATGGTTTCTTGCGGTGAATGTAGTGGCGAGGCAGAAAGGCAATTATTGTGAAGTCAGGCTCGAAGTATTGTTTTTAAGGTGTACACTCTCTTCAAAGAATTGGACAATGAGGAATATAGAAATCAGCTCGATTTCAAAAATGCTCAACGGCTTACTGCTGAAGCGTGTGGTGTAGGTAAAACAAGTGTGTCCCGTATTTGGATTAGAAAAAACAGGTAATTCATAAACCATAAATATAGTTATAGTATTTAAAAATATACATAATTTGCGAAAATGCTTTTTCCAATTTTGATTTTGGCAACTGCATCATTGTAACAGTTTGTAAAATATAATTCGCTTACCCTTACATCTAGCGCCAGGCAGACGTGCATGTTGTATGAGTGTGTGAGAGAGAGGGGTAACAAGCTGGCAACGCTGAGTGTGATACGACATCTGATTAACTGGACTCCAGAACTCTTCACATTTGAAACAAACAATAGTTCAGTTTTAACACTCACTTCATTAATGTGGTCTACTTCACTTTGAAATGTCAGTTCATTATTGTTATATGTGCCACTTCACTATGTGATCTAGTTCAGTTTTAACATTACCTGAAGTACACTGAGTTGTTGAAAGTATATAAAGTGATGTCATTAGGAAATCGTTGGAAAATACAGTTATTCCTTTATAAAGTGATTAAAGGCAACATTAGATTTTTACAAGAAATTAATTTAAACATCAGACATGCAAATCTTAGGTGCATTCCTTATTTTATTATAATAAATCCAAGACGTTGATTCACCAGAACTGTCCGCTTATAAAGAGGGTAGCTCAGTACGCCTTAGTGACATTTACTATCTTGATCATAGTACTACCTTTTTATATATTTTATATTTTTTTATATTTTAAAGGTTTTTGTTCATAGGCTAATTATTTTCTAAAAATATTCAGAATGTAAGCTACACGTCGAACTTCTGGGTAAAAGAAAATCCTACTCTGAGTAGAAACTGAGGTTGTACAATAGCTGCAGATAAAGAGGAATGGTCGAAAATGGCCACATCATTCCGATTAATCACTTGAAGATCGAATAAAAGCAAAGGTGATAGTGCCTTGTTCATTCCTTCGCCGAAGTCACACACAAGTGTAGGATCTCTCCCCCATCACTTCTTCCTGCTGCAGGAGACGCCCTCTTGGCGACTTCCTGGCGTCGTCGTAGTCCCCATCGCTCCTTTTTCTTTCTCGAAAAGCGCCAAGACGTCACTCAAAAAAAAAGCGTCGCGTCGTTCTTTGGCAGCACAAATCGATTTTAATTTCCGATTCCGAGATAGATTATCCTTCATCTGCTTCTTCTTGTGCTCTTGGTTCTGCTCTCTCCCACCTCTCCCGCCCGTTCTTAACTTTACGATATTAGAGCAAGGATACGCACATTCGGGGGCTGAAGGTTAAGAGAACGGCAGGAACAGATAAAAATATATATTGAGGGGAAGATGGTGTTTCATGCAAAGGCACGTACCTCTCATAAGCCAAAGCTTATCGTGAAGAGACCTATTTAGCTAAGCAGGTTGCAGAGAGTCGACGATGTATGTCCCTGGCGGCCTCTATCTACCAGGAAGATCCTAATTTTACAAACATAAGGTTTATACCTCGATCTCATCTCAACTTGGCCGTAAACCCGTGAGTTGTGTACGCAGGCGCATTCACAGGGCTTTGCTCTAACTTCAAAACATAGTTATTTAGATAGAACAGCCAAAGAATTCTGTATTACGTAGTAGGGTGTCTGCCTCATGTTCAATATACACGTTATTAATAGATTTTATACTTTAAAAATAGCTATAACAATTTCATTGAAGTTTCATAGACTCCAAGACATTTACAGTAAAAATAAAATGAGTATTTTATATTTTCATGAGGTTTTCGTACTTTGGAAGGAATTTAATACATTTTTTGCAACGTTAGACAAATGCAAATTAAAAAGTGCAAAAGTACATTAAAATGTACTAAAACACGCATTTTATTGCAATGTACTTTTGTATAAAACTTGCCACGCGGTAAACATTTGACGATCGCTCTCTTAACTGTATCCACCTCTCTCATGAAAATTTGACTCTAGATTTACCACTTGTGTTCTGGAAAAGATATTACTTGACACTTCTAATAAGAAAAGGATAGAATAGGAAAATTACAATGTAATGTAATAAAATGTGAAGTGTTTAACGCCCGCTATTATTACGAGGGCTGTTCAATAAAAAATAATCACAATATTTTTTTCACAACGTACCTTTATTCATCCTCATAATTTTGATGGTCCTTCTCAAAATAGTCTCCCCTCAATGCGATATACCTGTCCCAGCTTTTCTGTCAGTCTTCAAAGACATGCTGGAAACCATTTCTTGAGAGATTCTTCTAAATTGCCTCTGCAGCCTTCAACACTGCTTCTGATGATGGATAATGCCTCCCACAAAGGCCTCTCTTCAATTAAGGCAGTAGAAAAAAAGTCACATGGGGCTAAATCTGGACTATAGGGAGGGTGAGGGATGTACTTCACGTTGATTTTTGCAAGATATTCAGCAACAACATTGGTAATATGCAGCCGCGCATTATCGTGGTGCAGCATCCAGCCTGCTTCACGGAAATGTGGTCTTTTGCGCCTGATATGGACTTGTAATGTTTTCAGCACATCCCTGTAGTATTGTCCAGTTACTGATGTGTGTGCAGGCAAAACATGCTGATAAACCATTCCCTGAATGTCAAAGAAAAGATGACCATAACTTTCCCAGCAGAAGCAACCACTTTTGCTTTTTTGGGGGGTTGGTGATGAAGGAGATTTCCACACTGAGCTTTGCTGTTTGCTCTCAGGATCAAAATGATGTAGCCAAGTTTCATCAGCAGTGATTACGTTTTAAAGAAACTCCGGATCTTCCTCTAACATCAACTTTAACTGCATGCAGACCTGCATGTGAATGTCCTTTTGTTCGGGAATCAACAGTCTTGGAACCCACCGCGCACAAACATGTCTCATGTGTAATGTTTCTGTCACCAACGTGTGGGTGGCACCCAATGAAATATTCAGTATTTCAGAAAGTGATCTTAAGGTAATTCGTCGATCCTCTCTCATAATGACAGCAGCAGTGTTGATGTTTTCTTCCGTAAAATTAGTAACTGGAGCACCGGGTCTACCTTCCTTTGAAATTGATTGTCTCCCCTCTTTAAACATTTTAAACCACCTTCGAGCTGTGCTGTAGGAAAGAACAGACTCTCCATAGGCCTCGTGTAACATTGTGTAGGCCTCAACTGAAGATTTGGTAAGACGAAAGCAGAATTTCAGAGCCGCATAGTGTTCCTCGCGTGTTACTTCAATTGCATCGGTGGGCGATACTGAACATATCTGAACTTACCTGGTTCTCACAGGCGGTAACCAGAAGTACCAACAGTGAAACTACTACGGCGTGTTTGTTTCACATTAAGCTAACAGAATATAATAAGATTGAATTTTAGTGCGAAAAATTTTTACCGTAAAGAGATCATGATCATTCTTTATTGAACAGCAAGGAATTTAATAGAATTTTTGCAACGTTAGATAATTGCAAATGAGAAAGTGCAAAATTATATTAAAATTGTAATAAAACATGCATTTTATTGCAATGTGCCTTTGTGTAAAGCTTGCCACGCGGTAAACATTTGACGATCGCTCTCTTAACTGTATCCACCTGCCTTATGAATATTTGACTCTATATTTAGCCCTTATGTTCTGGAAAATATATTATTTGTCGCTTTTAATAAGGAAAGGATAGAATAGGAACATTTTAACGTAATGTAATGAATTGTGTATTGTTTAACGCCCGCTTTTACTACATACGGCACCACTGGAATGAGCTGGCGGGGGAAACCTGAGGTCCCGGAGAAAACCTGCTCCAGCTCCGTGTTGTCCATCACCAATCTCACTTTGAGGTCGCCTGTGATCGAACCCGGACCGCCTTGGTGAGAACCAAGCGGTCTAACAACTGAGCCACGGCGCGGCCCCAGGAAGATTTTATAATATTAGTTTGTTCAAGATGAGTTCGCATGTTCGGGAACCCTACACAGATCGATAGTTTTTAAAATCGACAATCCTATTACGATATATCTACTGCTATGCAAAAGAACTCATGCGCGAAGAAATTCCTGCACACCGACGGCACTGACAACCTGGAAATTGACAGTGTCATTATAAAAGAATGCGACAACCTTCGAAAGTTAGGACCTTGTTCAAAGTCACACCCAAGTATTTAATGGAATTCTTCCACCTTACAGGTGAATGTGTTGAAGTTGCCCCGAAAGTGGCGCTTTGTAAATAGAATGGCTGGGCCTTTCTCCGGGTTGATAGACAATCGCCAGAGCGTGCACCAACTACTTCTTCTTTTCGAGAGGAGGAAAAATGCATATTACGCACTAACCGTGGGGTTGGAGTGTGGGACTCCTCAGCGGGATTGAACCACCAGCCATACCCACTAAATAACCTCCACCGGTGATTATTCTGGAGTGATGCTGTTGCAGTACCGCTGTAAGCACCTGCTTACGCCCTTGCAAAGTAGTGAGGGATGTATCTGGATTAATGAGTGAGGTGGTTATGGATATTTCTGGGTGATGTGTTAGGGTATTCAAGGGTGAGAATGTTTGAGGAATTCTAGGTAAGGTCATTGTCAGTTACTGTCTGTAGTTTGGCCTCTTCACCTGGCGGTGATGGCCTCTGTCGGAATCAGGTGACCATCTGGATGGCACCACTGAAGTGTGGTCTCCGTCGAGAATTGTTAGGAGGGCTGCTACTTCCTCCTTGATGTATCTCAGGCTGGTCAGTGTCTGTTCGTTGGAGATGCTTTTCAGAGTGGCTTCGTTATTTTACAGTATTCTGAGGGAGAAGTCGTGTTTGTCTTAGATGTCGTCCAGGAGATTGTCAAGTTTTGTGGTAATATCTGCTATTGGAGTTGAGGTGGGCTACGTTTTCGACAGTTGCAGAATTTCAGCCTGAATGTCTTCCAGCTTTGACAGGATATCTGTCGAGGCTGGAGAGCTGACGGCGAGGGTCGACTGGTCCTGTGTGGCGTGTGATGGCTGAGCAGAGCCTGGAGGCGGGAGTGGTGCCGTATTCGTCGAGGGTGATGATCTATTGGAGTCCCGGCGAGGTTATGCGGGGCACTGCGCCTGTCTGGTAAAATGGCCGAAGCCATTATAGGTGACGCAGTACTTGCGACGGCGTCTGAGATCGTGTGCCCTGCAAACAGCTGCGGGATTAGGGGCACCACAGTAGTGACACCGATGAGGTGCGGTGCATGAGTCGGCGGTGTGTGTGTGTGTGTGTGTGTGTGTGTGTGTGTGTGTGTATGTGTGTGTGTGTGTCTGTGTGTGTAGTGTTTAACGCCCGCTTTTACTACATACGGCACTGCAGGCGGTGACACTGATGATACATGAAATGAAGATGGAGCACCGGTGGAATGAGATGGCGGGGGAAACCGGAGGCCCCGGAGAAAACCCACCCCAGCGCCGTGTTGTCCACAACAAATCTCACTTAGCGGTCGCCTGGGATCGAACCCGGGCCACCTTGGTGAGAGGCAAGCGGCCTCAGAGTCGGCGGTGTGCCCAAATACTTTGAGCCAAGAGCCAAGAGCAGGTCGCCCGGGGTCTCCCGGACGGAGGGTAACACGTGACGGTACCCATCCGCTGTGCGGATTTACCCGTGCGGTGTAAAAGGTATAGTCATTTGCGCGAACTTGCATCTCGTTGTGTAAGACAGCGCGATTGGTCTCTACTGATGCTTCTGGTGCCGCGGTGTCCCTCCGATGAAGGGGAACAGTGTACGTTCCCACTCAATTTGGGCGGTCGCTAGCGATCCGTCAAGCAGAGGGGAGAACCAGAAGCGAGAGGCCAGATGGAATTTGGTTTTTAAGGTTAGGTTTGTCCAGGTCGCTCGCACGCTCTCGGACGATGCTGCAGGTGTTACCCTTCCAGCCACGACCAAGTTGCGGCGTGAACTGGCGTGATTGGGGATGAAGGAAGAGAGGTAGACTTTACCACCCAAGGGTATCCTTGGGGAGGCAGTAGCTCCTCCGTCTCCTGGGGACAGGGTGGTCACCAGCTGGTTTGGGTGAGGAGTGATCTTGGTATACAACGTGCGCGTTCGTTCACGCACGACGTTCTAAACGTAGGGTATGCCAGACTGGGTGTGTAGGAAATGTGATGGGGACTTGCGGTCGGTACCGTAGATCATCCTTAAAGCCCTGTTCTGCACGGCCTGTAGCCTGCGGAGGGTGTTATGAGCCACCAAGCCCCAGACCTCGCATCCATACGGGATCAGCCTAAACTACTTCTTACACTTTGACGCATTGGAGTAGCTGGTCTTTTTCATTACTTTCTGTGGTTCGTTGTATGGTATACATCATGGAAAATTGAAGACAGTTGAGCATCCAGTGGTCAAGTTAAGAGAGAAGATTCTGGTACGGCGTTAGTATTTTTGAAGAGGGTTTTCCATGATTTATTTGTATTATTTTCATGATAAATAATGTCGCCCTTTGATTTAGAAAGATTATATTTTTAAAAGTTATAGTAAATAAGATAATAGGCATTATAAAGAATAATTTGTACGGCAGTGAATAGAAAAATTAATGTCAGTGCAACACAAGGTAATTTTACTCCTGTTTCATTCGTAAGGTGGAATTTTGTGTCACGTTACTGAACATCCTGTTTCAGTGTTTACCTTAGCAACTGAGGGAAACCACGTCAACGAAGCAAAACTGTCACAATGATCGGGCCTTCTACATGATTTGAAAGTACTAGATAAAGCAAAAATATTTTGTATAGCTAAATAATTAAATATACACAAGTTTTATTTTGACATACATTAGCAATTAGTGACAACAGAATTCATTTATTTTATGGTGAAATTTCATTTGTTTTGATTTTTCAGTGGACGTAATAGCACCTGACAACTTTAACAGAAACAGTTGAAAATTAATAATTCCAGTTAAAACCACTAATATTCCAGCGCACTCTCGTTTAGCCAATTCTTTTCATAAATAATGAAACGCGCGGTTGTTTGATTCATGCTTTCGCTGTCCGGGAGAATTACATTTTCCGGATGTTGACTTCCAGATCGAGTAGTAAAACTTGTGCCAAAAGAAAAAAAATTGCACTCTCTTCATTGCTTCTCTTGCTAATTTTCACCTCTCGTCGTCGCCGTCTTCTTCTTCTTCCAGGAGACGTAGAGCTCTTCTCTTAGGTTCACAAACACAATCCATCCACCCCCGTCCACCCCCGGGAGCCGTTCCCTGCTCTAAATTAACTAATTGAGTTTTAAATTCAGAGGCGAGGGCCGACAAGTGAACCGAAGTACTACAACTTCTCTTACCAAGTCTTTCTTTGTTTACAGCTATTGTTACAATCCCAGTCAACGTACCTGTGATGGTAATTAAATCTGAAATATGCCCCTCCAATTTATTTCCTTACAGTAGAACGTGTTTTTGTTAAGAAGTTGGAAGAAGGGCTTTTGTGCTGAACGATTCCATTGTCCGTCCATTGTTACCTAGCAACAGAGTGAAGGGAAGAGTCCAATAATTACATAATACTGAACTTAGAGAAATGCAAAGCAAATTGTAGAGAAAACATAATAGTGAATAAATTACAGCTCATTCAAACAGACATTGTGTCACGCTTTCATATTTATTTTCTCCCAAGCTACTGTAACAATAATAATCAAAACTCCATATCTACAGTTTATAAATATATTACTATATCATGCACAAGAAAGGAAACTCCTCAAGCAGAGATGTGAATTAAAATATGCAAAACCATAAAAGCCTGAACATTGATATGTTATAATGAAAGCTCCGATGCGAGTCTGTTACCTGCTTTTTCCTGGCCTTCAATGGCACTGATACCTTAGTGCGAAGACTTCACCCTCTTAAATATCACTGGATTATTTGTTTTCTGTCCCTCTCTTCAGGAAAGTGGTACAGTCTCCATCGACTGTATGTGATAGTCAAATGTTTAAACAGCTGGTCGTTATGTGATGTATACACGACTTTCTCTACTCTTGTACAAACACTTATTGCTCTCTCTACTTCAAGATAAACATTATCTTATTGTAGTTACAAGGGAATACAGTAGACTTTAAGTGACAGTCAAATGTTTTAAACAGCTGGTCGTTATGTGATGTATACACGACTTTCTCTACTCTTGTACAAACACTTATTGCTCTATCTACTTCAAGATAAACATTATCTTATTGTAGTTACAAGGGAATACAGTAGACTTTAAGTGACAGTCAAATGTTTTAAACAGCTGGTCGTTATGTGATGTATACACGACTTTCTCTACTCTTGTACAAACACTTATTGCTCTATCTACTTCAAGATAAACATTATCTTATTGTAGTTACAAGGGAATACAGTAGACTTTAAGTGACAGTCAAATGTTTTAAACAGCTGGTCGTTATGTGATGTATACACGACTTTCTCTACTCTTGTACAAACACTTATTGCTCTATCTACTTCAAGATAAACATTATCTTATTGTAGTTACAAGGGAATACAGTAGACTTTAAGTGATAGTCAAATGTTTTAAACATCTGTTCGTTATGTGATTTATACATGACCTTCTCTACTCTTGCACAAACACTTATGCTCTATCTACTTCAAGATAAACATTATCTTATTGTAGTTACAAGGGAATACAGTAGACTTCAAGTGATAGTCAAATGTTTTAAACAGCTGTTCGTTATATGATGTATACATAACTTTCTCTACATTTGTACAAACACATATTACTCTATCTACTTCCAGATAAACATTATCTTATTGTAGTTACAAGGGAATATAGTAGACTTTAAGTGATAGTCAAATGTTTTAAACAGCTGTTTGTTATATGATGTATACATGACTTTCTCTACTCTTGTACAAACACTAATTGCTCTACTTCAAGATAAACATTATCTTATTGTAGCTACAAGGGAATACAGTAGACTTTAAGTGATAGTCAAATGTTTTAAACAGCTGGTCGTTATGTGATGTATACATGACTTTCTCTACTCTTGTACAAACACTTATCGCTCTATCTACTTCAAGTTAAACATCATCTTATTGTAGTTACAAGGGAATACAGTAGACTTTAAGTGATAGTCAAATGTTTTAAACAGCTGGTCGTTATGTGATGTACATATGACTTTCTCTACTCTTGTACAAACACTTATCGCTCTATCTACTTCAAGTTAAACATCATCTTATTGTAGTTACAAGGGAATACAGTAGACTTTAAATAATAGTCAAAAGTTTTGGTCGTTATGTGATTTATACATGACTTTCTCTAGTCTTGTAGAAACACATATTGCTCTATCTACTTCAAGATAAACATTATCTTATTGTAGTTACTAGGGAACACAGTAGACTTTAAGTGATAGTCAAATGTTTTAAACAGCTGGTCGTTATGTGATGTATACATGACTTTCTCTACTCTTGTACAAACACTTATTGCTCTATCTACTTCAAGATAAACATTATCTTATTGTAGTTACTAGGGAACACAGTAGACTTTAAGTGATAGTCAAATGTTTTAAACAGCTAGTCGTTTTCTGATGTATACATGACTTTCTCTACTCTTGTACAAACACTTAATGCTCTATCTATTTCGAGTGCCTTCTTGAGACATTTTGGGAAGTTTTGAAGGTTTTCGAACCAAGAACTATATAAAGGGTAGTCAGTGGTGCAGGATTCTTCTTGAAAAATCTCGGTGTTACATCCTGGAATACGACGCACTAAAATTTTGTTTCTCACTGTCTTTTTGTTCATTGAGTAATGCTGTTCATGTAGAGACAGGTATTAAAAATATATTTTGGGTACTTTAGGGAGTCTAAACTTATATTACGTATGAAATTTTAAATAGTGTATGAAAAACAGAAATAATCTATATTAACTATGTGTAAATTATAGAAGGTAAAAATGCGTTTAATTTTTGTTTTGTTTTTAATAGTTCTTTAATTATTGGTGCTAATTCCTTGATCCTTACGTTAGTATAATTTGTTATTTATGTTAAATTTTGGATTGTATAAATGTAGAAAGTAAATTAAAATTGAGCTCCTATCCAAAAGCTGAAGACACTTTGCGATTGTAAACACTGGAAGACGGCGGTGGGATCCACGTAAACACTTTAATGAATCCTAAGACAAGTTATATTGAAAAATGACTATCGTGATGTTCCTGAAGGGGAGAGATGCTTCAGAGGCGTCCTTATGGACTTTGTTCGCAAAGTAGGGAAAGAAGAAAGAGGGGTGGAAGTAGTAGAGGGATTGCTCCAGGGATAATACGGTTCAAGTACAAGAAGGAATAAAAAGGAAGAAAAAGAAGTAAGAGTTGGAAGGGAAGAACGAGCTGCAAAAGTAGAAGGGATTTGTTCCAGAAGACTTTTAAATTACATTAGCAGCAGCACACCACATTGCATGGCATTCCCAGGCGCCGAGCGAGCGAGCGAGCGCTAACAGCTTCCCCAGATCGTGTCAGTGTTATGTCTAATCCAGATGATAACAGCAAAGTCTATTAAGAGAAGAAGGTGGAAAGGCAACAACACACTTTTCTTTTTCTCAACATCTTTCCTCGGCTTGATGCTAGTTTTACGGCTGAGGCTCTTCCTTAAGAGACTCAAGCTGAGACTGACTGCCTAATCTGAAATGCCGTTCTTCTTAATGGTTTTCTTTGTTGCCATCACATTCTTATTATTACTGAAACCGGGAAAGGAAAAGGAAATTAATAACAAATGACTGAAGAAAAAACGTATCTCTACTTGCTTATAACATATAACAATTTAGCGGCTTCTTTTACAAAACTGAACATGTCCACCGAAAACCAAAAAGCGTTAGGACGCCATATTTCTGATATCATTTTTACTTTTGGGTATTCTACACGTTACAATACAAGGGTAGGTAAAAAAGTAATGCCTCATATTTTTTTTTCTCTTCTAATTGCCAAGAAAATTGAATCCAATTTACATAGCTTGAAAACTACAACACTGATGATTAATTTGTCAATATTCAATATAATATCCGTCCTTTTCCACAGTTTTGGTCCACCTTTTAACTAGGGCATGTATTCCATTGTGGTAAAACACACGGTCTTGCTTCCTAAGCCATTGACTCACGGACGTTTTCACAGCCTCCTCATCTTCAAAATGAATCCCACGATGAGCTTCCTTTAGTGACCCGAACAGATGGAAGTCTGATGGTGCCAGGTCAGTGAGGTAAGACTTGTCATCCCAATTTCTCAACTTCTGCAGTGGTGTAACGGCTGGTGTGTGGTCTTGCATTGTCATGCAAAAAATAGAACATCCGCCGTAGTTTTTGTTGGGCGAACTCGGCGAAGACGTGCTTTCAGCTTTTTGAGAGTTCTGACGTATTGGACAGAATCTATTGTGCATCCCTGCTCCAAAAATCAATCATAAGCACACCCTCTGCATCCTAAAACACTGTCGCCATAACTTTCCCTGCCGAACGCTGAGTTTTGAATTTTGTTTTTTCGGTGACGTTTTGTGATGTCATTCCATTGACTGCCTCTTTGATTCAGGTTCAAAAAAATGAACCCACGTTTCTCTCCAGTAAAATGTTTTCCAGAAACTCCTCTGCCTCCAAACCGAAGCACTGCAAGTGTTCGTAGGCTATTGTTTTCCTTGTTTCTTAGTTTAAGGCGGTTAACGTTTTTGGTACCCAACGTGAACAAACTTTTGAGTAACCCAGTTGTTGAATAATCGTCATCACACTGTCTTTACTGAGGGAGGTAATGCGACACAATTCACCTGTTGTTACCCGGCGATCACCACGAATGATATCATCGACTCGTTGAATGTTGCATGGAGTCACTGCCACTTCGCTTTTCATCTGCCAATGGTGTTTGCCCTTCAGCTTCGTTACAGCGACGAACCCATCGTCTAACAGTGCCCAACGTTGCATCACCGTACACATTTTTTAGCATTTCGTGAATGCGAATTGGCGTTTCACCTTCCACAGTCAAAAATTCAATCACAGAACGCTGTCTAATACGAATGTCGATGTCAGCCATTTTATAAGAGGATACAGTGCTGCCACCTGTTGACTTAGGAAGTTACTACCGCAGGTGATTGGAGTAGAAGGTTTGAGGAATTGCGCCAAATTCAAAGTTTTCACATAACTTACTTATTTAAGGCAAAACATAGGAGGCATTACCTTTTACCCATCCTCGTACATCAATGGGCACGAAATTCTGTGACTCGTTCTTGATTCATATTAGCTTACAGTACCTTAGTCAGAAATGTCTTATAAAGAAGGTTCACATAAGACACAATGAAAGTCATTAAAGAGCATTTGGATTAGATTATAAAAACAGTGCCTAATTTCGGATACTTTTGTGCAGAGCGGTAAGTCAGTTGAGAGTGTCTTTTCACAAAATGCCTGAGACATTTTTTCCAGCCATAGCACTACTCGAATCAAATGGATGCTTTACATTGTTGATCAAAGGTTGCTGGAATGTCATTCGTTTAATGTCTTTCTTTCTAAGTTCAAAATAGTGATCATCCATAACCGTACAGTATGCAGTAGTCAATAAACTGTCAATATCTTTCTGTTTGTAGTTTACATAATTATATAGTGTAGAGCGAGGTACGCCATACCATTTGGAAGCTTTTAAAAATCCCATTTTCTTCTCCTTGACGGCGTTTTCTGCTTCTCTCATTGCTTCTTCTGACCACCCCGTTCTGCGCCCTGGTGCCATCTGATGAACAAAAGGTCTTTTAGATCGGTAAAATATTGTTTATTCCTAATCTCGGATATCCGAAATTACGATGCCCTGTGGTATCCGAAATTAAGAATTCCGCCATAGTGGATAAATAACAGCTTGGATTAAACAAGATATAATTAATTTCAATTGTTAATGCATATAAGAAAACTATCATATACTAACATATTACAGGCAGTAATTACGTGATTAAGGACCTTACCTTAAACTAAAGAAATAGCTCTGACAAACACTCTGATCCTTAACAAAACAACTGACGAATGCTACTTCACTGCAACTAACTGCATAATGGCTAGAAGTTCACTGTGTTCATCTGGTACTTCCTCCTACTTGTTCACATGATTTCTGAGAGTGTGCAGTAGCTCACGGAGTAGAAAATCTACCATCCGAAATTGGGCACCTATCCGAAATACGGTGCCCTTATCCTAAATATAATGCTGCTTTTATTTTTTACCAAAACTGAACATGTCATGTATAAATGTCTATTTAAAGTCCATTACATTGCATCCCGATGTTCATTTTTTTATCATAAGTGAACATGTCCAGTATAATTTACCTTACAGTCAGTGTTTTGTTTTCATAACTGAACATGTCTTCTTTCAGAATTTTTGTCTTTGTCATGTGCTTCCTTTACCGGAAGTTCTTGAAACTTACATAATGACATTCTACCCCCTAATGATGAGCGTATAATATCTTCCTACTTGGTCAGTTTGCGGCAGTTAGTTCTCGTGTACCATTAGCTTTCAGTAGCAGTGTAGATATTCTTACATTAGGTGCTCACTGAGGTGAAAGAAAGTGAATTTTGAAAAGTGCAATGGAAGAAGCAATTGATGAAGTTAATTACGGTACTAGAAAGAGAGGAAGAACGAAATCGGAAACCAAATTGGATAGCCAGAAGAAAAAGTATGCTGATCCGGACCGTAGAACAACCCAGCTCAGCTGTCTGCATGGGCCATGATCTCAGAACACTAATATGTTGCTTTCTTGAGAAATTCCACCTGCCCTGGCCCCTTTCACTTGTTTCGATGTATAGAACAGTAAAGTAATTAATGAATAGTAAAGAAAAGGTTAATTTAGTTTTCATTAATAAGACAGTTTTTAGCAAAACTGTCTGTGTCCATTTTTTAACAAAACTTAAGATGTCCAAATATTTTTAGCCATTAATTTGAAAACAAAAGGTACTCTATATATGATTTATAAGTATATGATTATGAATTCTTAAAGCTCCATGTACAGCTTTACACCAAAGAAAAATATACATTTATAGCTTAAAATACGTTTTCCTTTTATATCCTGATTATTTTCAATTGATGTATATGTTCAGTTTTGAAAAAATGCTCCTCAATTATTGCAACGAATTTCCTTTTGTAATTCGTGACACGTTACCTCCCATACACTACTTTCCAGCCCTTTACATCGAAACATTTTAGTAAACAATGGAATATTCTCTATGTATCCTTGGCATAATATATTTTTCTTCGTTATCTTCTCTTAAACCTTTTAAAGGTTCCTCTAATAACGTCAGAGGTATATGAATTGACACCTGAACATGTTCAACGTAGATTTGACATTTGTCATCAGCTTATCACTAATTCTTAGGAAGGAGTTTTCGGGTGGTTTCCCCCGCCATTTATTCCACTACAGTAAATTTCCTTTCATCGAGTTAGTTGACATTGGATGTCATCACAGTGAAAGAGCTGTCACAGTGAAACAGCTCCTCGTCAGGCATTTGTCTAAGATATCCACTAGCAAATCGTAAGGTGTGTAAGCCCCACATAGAAGGATAAAATACAAATGTAATGGAGTAATGCTACCTAATATGATTTATAAATTAAAGTTAGAACATACAGCTGGGGTATTTATGTTTGACAAAGTTGGAAACCGTGTAACTCGGCTGGTATACACACATATAATATATTAACCAAATTTTGGTGTGCAGATTCTCGTGTAAATACCTGTGGGTCTTGTTTACACGAAACATAGAGAATCACATTTATCAGTTTCCGTTTGGCAAACCAGGAAAGCTAACAGACATGTCCGTAATAAAGTGAAAGTTTATGTGAGTGAAATCTAACAGAAGAGCATCTGCCCTGTTGTCGGTATTGTAAAATGAAGAGAATGAAAGTTCATCTTTTGTTTAGGATGTTTTCTGAGGTTACAAAGGTACTAAGAAAATCCTTATATTCTTTTATATTTTAATTTTATTTATTTACTTACTTTTTGTTAAAAGCAGCTACGTGTATGAAACTAAAAACTTGAAAAAGTCTTGTTATTGGATGCCTTAAAGAAATTCTGTTTTCTGCAAATATTTGGGCAAATATTTCTATCAGAAGAAGATATTTTGAGCCCTTGAAGTCTTCATGACAATAAGTCCTTATTCAGTTTTAAAATGAATTTTATTTAAACAAAGAATATTTCATTGACGCTTATCGGATAGCGTAGATAAATAACAAACCTTTACTTTGAATTTACAGTAATGCCTTGCTAGATTTAGCTGCTCCAGGTCTGCATCTCACTCCTTTAATTTTGGTTCGTCCCTCTTTTTGCGTTCGATAGCTGTTTTTAATTAATGCCTCTTCGAAAGGTGAAACATTAGTTCCTCTGCTGAGGGACATTGTCGGCTGACATTCCGAACAGTCTGGAAGTCACATATCAATTGTTTAGCCATCTATATATAATCTTCCTGGACGGGGCTGAAACACAAGAACGTCATGTCGAATACTCCATGCTAACATACCTGTTAAACAGATATGCAGAAACAATTAAATTCATTTTTAAGAAATACTCTGCTTCTAACTTCATTAACTTTTCGATATATATATTTTGTTGTGCTTGTTTACAATGTCGCTGTTGATTGAAGATCCCGCCGCTTGTGAAATCACATCTGTGACTCGTTTTCTGAATGCTAGGAAAGTGAAACCAATTGAAATTTATCAGTAAATTTGCGATGTTTACGGACAAAATGCGATGAGTGATACAATGGTGAGAAGATCGGTCCCACAGTTCAATGAAGGACGTAGTGAAGTGCACGATGAATTCACGCGATTGATGACAAGATCTAGGAAAACCGAAAGTTTACAATTAGTGATCTCGCTATGGAATTTCCCCAAATCTCACGATCACTAGTTCATGAAATTGTTAGCGAAAAACTGAAATTTCGTAAACTTTGCTCACGCTGGGTGCCAAAGGTTCTTACTGAGCAACTCAAAACAAAACGGATGGGTAGTGCACTTCAGTTTTTGACCCGTTATAATGAACGCAGCGAAGAATTTCTGACAAAGATAGTCACAGGAGATGAAACTTGGTTTTCTGGCGACACCCCTGAAAGTAACGTCAATCAATGGAATGGAGGCACACCTCATCCCGAGCAAAGGTTAAGCCAAAACAAATCTTGACACCTCGCAAAATGATGTGTACAGTGTTCAGGGACACGTTTATGTCAGTGGTTTTACCCCCATTGTCCTGGAAAGGTAGGACCAATGACCCGGGCCTGCTTCGACCAGGGAGTTACCAAGCTGTCCCAAAAGGGCGCCCGGCGCATCCGTGGGGCTTTCCATGCAGCAAGACCTAGAGACTAACAAGCCTCCCCCCCCCCATCTGGTCATATGGTTTCAAGACGGGATGAAAGTGGATACGCCACTTACGCCTGCCAACACCAAAATGCGAAGGCTACGATATGACCTCGGTGGGACCACCTGGTGATCTAGCACACCTTCTACTAGCTATGCTGAATAGTACGCGGGAATATTAATGGCATCCCTTAACCCCGTCCGCAGACGTACCCGATCACCCACGGGTATCGGGAACCACTGCTCCAACCACCGAGTCCAACCCAATCAAAACAACTCCCAGTCAGGTAGGCGTTCGAATGTTCGGTCCGAGGTTCCTCTAGTAACGTCAGAGGTACCACGAGTGCTAAGGGTCCGCAGCTCCCGCACCACGGCAGCTGAAGTGGATGGATCCCCTCTCCTAAGGGAGTTCTGGGACAGGAAAGGCATCTTACTCATTGATTTCTTACCACGTGGTCAAACAATGAAAGCAGATGTTTATTGCGAGATACTTAGAAAATTGAACCGTGCAATACAGAATAAGCGCCGAGGAATGCTGTCAAATGTTGTTGTGTTTCTTCACGAAAATGCACGACCACACACTGAAAATTTGATGAAAAATATCCTACAGGGATTTGGCCGGACGTGTTTGACCACACTCCGTACAGCCCTAACATCGCTCCTAGCGACTTTCACCTGTTTTTGCATCTCAAATCTTTCTTTGGCGGTCAACACTTCAACAATGACGAAGAGATGAGAGAAAATGTTTCCAACTGGTTGAAGACACAGACGGCGAACTTCTATGAAGAAGGTATACAGAAACTTGTGCCTCGCTATGACAAATGTCTGCAAAATTTCGGCAGTTATGTGGAAAAGTAGTTTAAGACTGCAACTAAAGTTTTACATGATCTTTTTCAAACTAGTCTCATCATACGTCAATGCACCTTTTATAGCGTCTCTGCCAGTCATAGACCACGTGCTGCAGACATTCTTTGCCAGGTCCTTGAGAATCGCCTCACTTTTCTTGAGCACTGCTTCAGAGTTCCCAAATCGAATACCTCTAAGCTTTGCCTTTAGTGATAAGAATAAAAAAGGTTACAGGGTGCAAGATCGGGTCTATGAGGTAGATGAGGTACACAGGTAATGTTGAATCGACCCAGAAACTGCATGACTTGATTTGCGACGTGAGGCCATGCATTGTCATGATGAAATCGCCACCCAGTCCAAGAAAGCTCTGGCGGTTATTTGCAATATGCTTGCTTAGTGTAGCCAATACTGACGTGTAGTATGCTGCTGTAACAGTAGTGTGAGGGGAACTGCATCTGACGTGAGACCTTGCATTGTCATGATAAAGTCGTCACCAAGTCCGAGAAAACTCTGGTGGTTTCTTTGTAATATGCTTGCTCAGTGTAGCCAATACTGACGTGTAATATGCTGATGTAACAATAGTGTAAGGGGGAACTGCATACGATATGAGACTGTGCATTGTCATGATGAAGTCCTCACCCAGTCCGAGAAAGCTCTGGTCGTTACTTTGTAATGTGCTTCCTCAGTGTAGCCAATACTGACGTGTAGTATGCTGCTGTAACAGTAGTGTGAGAGGGAACTGCATGCGACGTAAGGCCGTGTATTGTCATGATGAAATCACCACCCAGTCCGAGAAAGCTCTGGTCGTTACTTTGTAATGTACTTCCTCAGTGTAGCCAATACTGACGTGTAGTATGCTGCTGTAACAGTAGTGTGAGGGGAAACTGCATGTGACGTGAGGCCGTGCATTGTCATGATGAAGTCGTCACTCAGTCCGAGAAAGCTCTGTTCGTTACTTTGAAATGTACTTCCTCAGTGTAGCCAATACTGACGTGTAGTATGCTGCTGTAAGAGTAGTGTGAGGGGAAACTGCATGTGACGTGAGGCCGTGCATTGTCATGATGAAGTCGTCACCCAGTCCGAGAAAGCTCTGGTCGTTACTTTGCAATGTGCTTGATCAGTGTAGCCAATACTGACGTGTAGTATGCTGCTGTAACAGTAGTGTGAGGGGGAACTGCATGTGACATGAGACCTTGCATTGTCATGATGAAGTTGCCACCCAGTCCGAGAAAGCTCTGGTCGTTTCTTTGCAATGTACTTCCTCAGTGTAGCCAATACTGACGTGTAGTATGCTGCTGGAACAGTAGTGTGAGGGGGAACTGCATGTGACGTGAGGCCGTGCATTATCATGATGAAGTCGTCACCCAGTCCGAGAAAGCTCTTGTCGTTTCTTTGCAATGTGCTTCCTCAGTGTAGCCAATACTGACGTGTAGTATGCTGCTGTAACAGTAGTGTGAGGGGGAACTGCATGTGACGTGAGGCCGTGTATTGTCATGATGAAGTCGTCACCCAGTCCGAGAAAGCTCTGGTCGTTACTTTGCAATGTACTTCCTCATTGTAGCCAATACTGACGTGTAGTATGCTGCTGTAACAGTAGTGTGAGGGGGAACTGCATGTGACGTGAGGCCGTGCATTGTCATGATGAAGTCGCCACCCAGTCCGAGAAAGCTCTGGTCGTTTCTTTGTAATGTGCTTCCTCAGTGTAGCCAATACTGACGTGTAGTATGCTGCTGTAACAGTAGTGTGAGGGGGAACTGCATGTGACGTGAGGCCGTGTATTGTCATGATGAAGTCGTCACCCAGTCCGAGAAAGCTCTGGTCGTTACTTTGCAATGTACTTCCTCATTGTAGCCAATACTGACGTGTAGTATGCTGCTGTAACAGTAGTGTGAGGGGGAACTGCATGTGACGTGAGGCCGTGCATTGTCATGATGAAGTCGCCACCCAGTCCGAGAAAGCTCTGGTCGTTTCTTTGTAATGTGCTTCCTCAGTGTAGCCAATACTGACGTGTAGTATGCTGCTGTAACAGTAGTGTGAGGGGGAACTGCATGTGACGTGAGGCCGTGCATTGTCATGATAAAGTCGCCACCCAGTCCGAGAAAGCTCTGGTCGTTTCTTTGTAAGGTACTTCCTCAGTGTAGTCAATACTGACGTGCAGTATGCTGCTGTAACAGTAGTGTGAGGGGAAACTGCATGTGACGTGAGGCCGTGCATTGTCATGATGAAGTTGTCAATCAGTCCGAGAAAGCTCTGTTCGTTACTTTGAAATGTACTTCCTCAGTGTAGCCAATACTGACGTGTAGTATGCTGCTGTAAGAGTAGTGTGAGGGGAAACTGCATGTGACGTGAGGCCGTGCATTGTCATGATGAAGTCGTCACCCAGTCCGAGAAAGCTCTGGTCGTTACTTTGCAATGTGCTTGATCAGTGTAGCCAATACTGACGTGTAGTATGCTGCTGTAACAGTAGTGTGAGGGGGAACTGCATGTGACATGAGACCTTGCATTGTCATGATGAAGTTGCCACCCAGTCCGAGAAAGCTCTGGTCGTTTCTTGGCAATGTACTTCCTCAGTGTAGCCAATACTGACGTGTAGTATGCTGCTGTAACAGTAGTGTGAGGGGGAACTGCATGTGACGTGAGGCCGTGCATTGTCATGATAAAGTCGCCACCCAGTCCGAGAAAGCTCTGGTCGTTTCTTTGTAATGTACTTCCTCAGTGTAGTCAATACTGACGTGTAGTATGCTGCTGTAACAGTAGTGTGAGGGGAAACTGCATGTGACGTTAGGCCGTGCATTGTCATGATGAAGTCGTCACTCAGTCCGAGAAAGCTCTGGTCGTTTCTTTGTAATGTGCTTCCTCAGTGTAGCCAATACTGACGTGTAGTATGCTGCTGTAACAGTAGTGTGAGGGGGAACTGCATGTGACGTGAGGCCGTGGATTATCATGATGAAGTCGTCACCCAGTCCGAGAAAGCTCTTGTCGTTTCTTTGCAATGTGCTTCCTCAGTGTAGCCAATACTGACGTGTAGTATGCTGCTGTAACAGTAGTGTGAGGGGGAACTGAATGTGACGTGAGGCCGTGTATTGTCATGATGAAGTCGTCACCCAGTCCGAGAAAGCTCTGGTCGTTACTTTGCAATGTACTTCCTCATTGTAGCCAATACTGACGTGTAGTATGCTGCTGTAACAGTAGTGTGAGGGGGAACTGCATGTGACGTGAGGCCGTGCATTGTCATGATGAAGTCGCCACCCAGTCCGAGAAAGCTCTGGTCGTTTCTTTGTAATGTGCTTCCTCAGTGTAGCCAATACTGACGTGTAGTATGCTGCTGTAACAGTAGTGTGAGGGGGAACTGCATGTGACGTGAGGCCGTGCATTGTCATGATGAAGTCGCCACCCAGTCCGAGAAAGCTCTGGTCGTTTCTTTGTAATGTGCTTCCTCAGTGTAGCCAATACTGACGTGTAGTATGCTGCTGTAACAGTAGTGTGAGGGGGAACTGCATGTGACGTGAGGCCGTGTATTGTCATGATGAAGTCGTCACCCAGTCCGAGAAAGCTCTGGTCGTTACTTTGCAATGTACTTCCTCATTGTAGCCAATACTGACGTGTAGTATGCTGCTGTAACAGTAGTGTGAGGGGGAACTGCATGTAACGTGAGGCCTTGCATTGTCATGATGAAGTCGCCACCCAGTCCGAGAAAGCTCTGGTCGTTTCTTTGTAATGTGCTTCCTCAGTGTAGCCAATACTGACGTGTAGTATGCTGCTGTAACAGTAGTGTGAGGGGGAACTGCATGTGACGTGAGGCCGTGTATTGTCATGATGAAGTCGTCACCCAGTCCGAGAAAGCTCTGGTTGTTACTTTGCAATGTACTTCCTCATTGTAGCCAATACTGACGTGTAGTATGCTGCTGTAACAGTAGTGTGAGGGGGAACTGCATGTGACGTGAGGCCGTGCATTGTCATGATGAAGTCGCCACCCAGTCCGAGAAAGCTCTGGTCGTTTCTTTGTAATGTGCTTCCTCAGTGTAGCCAATACTGACGTGTAGTATGCTGCTGTAACAGTAGTGTGAGGGGGAACTGCATGTGACGTGAGGCCGTGCATTGTCATGATAAGGTCGCCACCCAGTCCGAGAAAGCTCTGGTCGTTTCTTTGTAATGTACTTCCTCAGTGTAGTCAATACTGACGTGTAGTATGCTGCTGTAACAGTAGTGTGAGGGGGAACTGCATGTGACATGAGACCTTGCATTGTCATGATGAAGTTGCCACCCAGTCCGAGAAAGCTCTGGTCGTTTCTTTGTAATGTACTTCCTCAGTGTAGCCAATACTGACGTGTAGTATGCTGCTGTAACAGTAGTGTGAGGGGGAACTGCATGTGACATGAGACCTTGCATTGTCATGATGAAGTTGTCACCCAGTCCGAGAAAGGTCTGGTTGTTTCTTTGCAATGTGCTTCCTCAATGTAGCCAATACTGACGTGTAGTATGCTGCTGTAACAGTAGTGTGAGGGGGAACTGCATGTGACATGAGACCTTGCATTGTCATGATAAAGTCGTCACCCAGTCCGAGAAAGCTCTGGTCGTTTCTTTGTAATGTGCTTCCTCAGAGTAGCCAATACTGAGGTGTAGTACGCTGCTGTAACATTAGTGTGAGGGGGATTTACCTGCATGCTGGTAAATCATTCCATTACAGTCAAAAAATGTGATCATCACTCTCCCTGCAGATGGAACAACTTTTGCCTTCGATGTTGTTGGAGAACCTGGCGATTTCCACACTGTGCTGGCTTTTTTTTCCTTCGTTTACTTTGTTGTACTCGACGATGTTGTGGTTGAGAAAGCGCAATTATGTCTGGGTTCACCTCAACTAGTAGCGCCTATCGTCAACACACGACACTACAGGGATATCGTCAGCCTGACATGCGGAGTGAAGGTGAAGCCGTGGTCCAGTTGGATTCCCAGGTATTTCGCGGTTCAAACCCAGGGGATTCTTCTCCGCCGCAACCGCAGGTCTCCTTGCCGGCGCCAGCTGCGGGTCTTAGCTAGCATGAGAGCGGAGCTCTTCTGCGGGCTGATGGCAATCCTCCACTTCTCATTCCACCTGCCAATGGCGTGGAGCTGTCGCTGTAGAGGGGGAGACAGTAGCGGACGTTCTTCTTCTGCGCCAATATGAGGACATCGTCGGAATACTGGCACAAAACAGTGCGCAGTTCCGTAGGTGGGTCAAACATGCAGGCGGGGAAGAGAAGCGGGGATAGAACACTGTCTTCCTGGACTCCAGCCGCTATGGATCTGACAGAGCATAGCTTCCCCTCGACCCCCACCCTGAAGGTGCGGTCCGTGAGGAAGCTGCTGAGTATTGCCAGGTAGGGAGGGGGGAGCTGTACTTCTTTGAGTGTGAACAACAAACCCTGGTGCCACGTGGTGGCGAAGGCCTTCTCCAAGTCGAAGAGCACAGTGATGGCTTTGAGGTTGTCCTGGAAACCCAGGGCAGCCATCTCAGCCAAACGCAGTAGCTGCAAGGTGGTGGAATGGCCCCGACGGAAACCGAATTTGTGATCCATGAGGAGGAGCCTTTCCTCAAAGAGAGGAGTTAGACGCGGGAGGAGCAATCGTTCAAAGAACTTTGAGACGATTGGGAGCAAGCTGATGGACCAGTAACTTTCCGGAAAGACTGGATTCTTGCGCGGCTTCAATATACAAACCACTCTTGCTCTTTCCAACAAGTTGGGAAGTGGCGCACGGTGAGGCATGCGTTGTATATTTATCTTAATCTGAGAATACTCTATATAACGTCGGATGAACCTCGCACTTCACGTTGCTTAATGCTGCTACGGCTTAACACTTCTCCCTACCTGAGATCTCGTCAGCTTGCCTCGATTCGGCTTCAACACTGCTCTTTCCTAAACTCCCCAGGAACGGTAAATTCTTTTCTTTGTCTGTACAGAAAGGGAAGGCCAATAACCCTTATAGCCTAAGAGGGTAGCAACAACGGAAGTTGCACCGCTAGATGCCCCGAAATCTAGCAGATATCCGGAGAAACTACGCCTGTGTATTTTCGTGGTTATAATTTTCGAGGTTTACAACATTTTAAAGATAAATTATATGTGATACGTTCATACAGATATTATTATAAATTCATAGATATTTGTTGTTGATTTAATTGTTTACATGAATTAATGAAATATATTTATTTGTTGTATACAAGAATAACAGACAGGTGAATATATCGTTACAAAGATTGTGTCTAATTTTTGCACATGGCAGAAACATTCCAGTGTGATTGACAGTAGATTTCCATAAGATTTAGCTGCAATCACTGATTTGAAGGAGCTGGAACCACCATACAGATTAATATAAAAGTCGACCTCTTCTACAACAATAATATTTACAAAGTTTTTGATGTTTTAGCAAGTCAATGTACTAAAATTTCCTACAAAACTACCACACAGAAATATATTCAACAATACTTTTAAACTGTGTGCAATTACCTTACCTCTATGAAAGTTACACCAAAAGGAGTGGGAGACTAGAAATATTCATATACAACTATAACGTAAAAATAGGAAAAATCCGATTTGGATACCCCTTAAGCCTGCTAAAGGCTTCTAAACAAGATTAATGGTCTTCCCTGGCCAATAATTTTTACTGAAGAGTCCTCAGAATACAATATTTTGTTAAATCACAGCATCGTAGTTTTGGATTGAAATGTATATTGTTGCAAACAATTAAAACGAAAAGAACTGCGAAACATCAGACTAACGAAACAAAAGGAAAGACGCTTTTCCTCCTAACGAAGAAATGAACGGATTATCTTGTAAGGAATGTATGTTATGCAGCAGAAAATGTAATAACTGTTGTCTGGAATTCGTGTATCTTAACAGCATTATATGTTTATCTGCGAAATTGTCATTAAAATCCTTGCTAATTAACACGCTAATGAACCAGTTCCTGGAATTGAAATCCAGAAGAACTTGAAAATTCCTAGAAACAATAAGCAAAGGAAGAAAATAAATCAGAAAAAGGAAACAGAATGTATAAGAAACTAGCTGTACCAGCTATGCTTCGCTGTGACACATTACGGTTCAACGATTGAGATATAAGAAACAAAACGAAGCAATTTTAAAAAAAAGGGAAATTAATTGTTCTTTCACACTAGCCGTGTGTAGGACGCACTATGGAAGGGTAGAGGCAGACTGAAAAATTTAATGGCATAGCCTGGGATTTCAACCACGGATCTTCTGCTCTCCGTCCAGCCGCTCTAAAACTTGAGCTACTATGGCCAACGTGCCGACATGACATTAAATTCTCCAACTGACTTGTATATAAATAGCTCAAGGGGTAGTGTGGTTGAGCGGTAGTGCACGTGCTTGTAATTATGGGAATATGGCCAATTGATTATGTAATCAAATTACGATTTTTATATAAATGTTTTATTGATCGATCAGCAGTACAATGCTTTACAGATCAGAGTGAAAATAAGGTAACAGTACAATAAGAACAATAACACTCAGGGGTAGGCTAACAGGCCGCCCCCTAACTACATTAAGTTAGAACTCCAATAATACTCTCTGAGAAATTATGTCAATATTGAAGATGTAAGACAGACATCAAGCACTAGAATAACTCGAGTCAGAGGTATCACTTAGAAGCAGGTCCTTTGGTAGTCTCCTCTTCAAGCGTGAGGGTTGGCGCGTGCGGACGCCGATGTTACAATGCACAGCTCCTGGAGCTTCTTACAGTGTGGAAAAGAAACGACGGGCGATCCTGCGAATGTAGTCGTGAAGAGGTAATAGTCCTAGTTCGTAATGGAGCTGCTGATTATGGATGAACCATGGAGCGTTGGTAGCGATGCGCATGAAGCGATTCTGTATGACCTGAAGACGACGCAGATGACACGTGTGTGCGGCCCCCCACACTTGGCAGGCATATGTAATAAGCAGACGAACGAGTGATTTGTAGAGTAACAATGAAGACTCTAGGCCGAGGCTGGAACGGCGATGTAACAGAGGTGAGGGTTTTGAAAATCGCCCGGAGGCCAGTGATATAAGACGATCGATATGAGCACGCCAGGTCAGTCGAGTGTCCAAAAGCACTCCAAGGTATTTAACGGGAGTTGTAGTGGGGAGCCAAGGGACATTGCTCCTGTAGAGACACAACGGAGTAAGCGGAGTATATCGGCGAAGAGTGAAGATTTTAGTTTCGGTTTTCTGAGGGTTCAATGAGATCCGCCAAGTGCTGAACCAATGAGTTAGGCGATCTAAAGAGAGCTGTACTACTTGTTGTGCGTGCTGGAGATTAACATGAGAACAATATAGTACTGTGTCATCAGCGTAAAGAGCTAAAGAAGTCGAAGCTAAGTCAGGAATATCAGAAATGTATATATTAAATAGAGTCGGGGCCTAGATAGAACCCTATGGGTCACCTACTGTAGTATTACGTGGGGATGAAAGCTTTCCACCAATGCGTACTGAAAAGCTGCTGTCGTAGAGGAAACTTTGGATCAGATGTGATAAATAATTAGGAAGACGATGCGGTAGAGCTTAAGGAGCAAACCGTCATGCCAAACCCTGTCGAAAGCCTGTGCCACATCAAGGAAGACAGCCGTGGTATACTGATGGGCCTCGAAGCCGTGAACAATTGACTGATTTAATCGTAAAAGCTGATGGGTAGTGGAATGTTTGTGACGAAATCCAAATTGATAAGGCGGAAGAACATGGTTATGATTAAGGTAAGACAGAAGACGGCGATGAATTAGTTTTTCAAACAGCTTGGAGAGGGTCGGCAACAGACTTATAGGACGATAGCTTTCGGGGAGGAGTTTGGATTTATTGGGTGAGTGAGTGAGTGAGTGAGTGAGTGAGTGAGTGAGTGTGTGGTGTTTTAGGGCCCGTCGACAACAAGGTCATTTGGGCCCGAAGTCAATACTAAAACCTAAAACCTACACAAATTTAGCTAAAAAGGGTACAATAAAATAAAACACTCAACCATTAAAAGGACATAAAAACCATCTAAAAACTAATAACTTAAAATCTCTAAAATTAATAAATATAAAATACAAGTCAGGCTTGCTTATTAAAACCAATTTTAGCAACAAACCGTAGTGCCTTATCCACGGCCACTGGGTCGTCACCTAAAACACCGTGCATTTAGTCCCCAAGCCCAAAGACTGGCGAACGCGGGCGTACTGTGGGCAATCAAGTAATACGTGCCGCACAGTGAGGCGTACAGCACATGGAGCACACACAGGTGCCGGTTCCCCTCTTAACAAATGGACATGAGTCGCTCGTGTGTGCCCAATTCTCAGCCGGGTGAGTATCACCTCGGCCCGCCGGTTATCCCTGCAGGAAGTTAGCCAGGGTTGTACGCTCGCCTTTATTGCCCGGAGTTGCGTGCCTTCTAAAGCTGTCCAGGATTGCTGCCAAGCAGATAGGAGTTGGCGACGGAAAAAACGTTGCACATCCTGGTATGGCACCGTAGTTGTTAAACTCCGGGGCAAACGGCAAGCGGACTTAGCAGCCGCGTCCGCCTCCTCGTTCCCGGAAATCCCCACATGGCCTGGGGTCCAAGTAAAAACAAAATGGTATCCGCGACTGAGCATTTGCGAGATCTGGGCCTGTATTTTTAAAACAAGGGTGTGATTAAACGCCCGCTTATACTACAGATGGCACCGCAGTCGTTGACACTGATGATACATGAGATGAAGATGGAGCACCGGTGGAATGAGATGGCGGGGAAACCGGAGGTCCCGGAGAAAACCCGCCCAAGCGCCGTGTTTTCCACCACAAATCTCACATTGCGGTCGCCTGGGATCGAACCCGGGCCGCTTTGGTGAGAGCCAAGCGGTGTAACTACTGAGCCACGGTGCGGCCATTGGAAAGAGATCAATATGAATTTACGGAGAAGGACAAGGCACCCAAACGACACATGAAAAAGCACTCAAAGATCGTTGAAGGTAACCAGCACCATGGAGTAAGAAGAAATAACTAAAGAAGCTACCTACAACTGTTAAGTAAATATTGGATGTCCATTCAACATGGAGTTTCAACAAAATTTAATGGACTTCGAGATACAAGGTTTGGAAGCCTTGTGTGTGCTAGGGAAATTCTGGGTGTATTCACACCCATGGCTGCTTTAGGACTTATTTCGCCCTCTTAAGCCAATATGTTTATTTATTTGGGGGAGGCAGAGGTGGCTTTTTTTCTCCGAATAAATGTTCATCAAGCTTGAGAGCTTGTGCTACACAGAGGATGAGTATATTGCTGTTGTTGGAACAGGTGTGGTTGAGTCTGGATGTCTGTTGTGGTGTCGGTGAAAAGCTGGGCCATTGCTGTTAACTTTGTGAGTTGCTCGATCTGTTATGCGTGGCGTTCTGCGATGCTTGTGGTGATTGTTCTAGTTGGCTTAGGCGTGGAGCAAAGTTGAGTTCCTCGGAGTGGAGGTGAGGGATGTCCTCTCTGGAGGACTGTGAATCTGCGATGGCGTTCTCAAGCGAGGCAAGACGAGTTCCAATGGTCTGCTTTTCTCTCCGAAGATCCTGCATGGTTTCCTTCAGGTATTCATTGGGAAAGAAGGCAGCTGCTGCTACGGTAGATGGTACGATTGGGGCCTCTTCCTCCCTGGTCGCTGGAGTGCTGCGTTGTACTTGAAGCTTCGTTCTGGGGTAGCGAGGGCACTGCGCTTGACCTGTAAAATGGCCTAGACCATTGTAGGTAGCACAGTACCTGCGTCGGTGTCGTGGATCATGCTTCCTGCATTCGGCGGTGAGGCACTGTGTCCCACAGTAGTGGCATCTAGGTGGAGCGGTGCAGGTGGTAGCACAGTGGCCATAGCTGCAGCATCGCCGACAGGGAACGTGCCGCTCTAAGTTGCTTGCCTCGACTCTGAGACATTGCCCTAAAAAGGGCAGTCCCATCCTCAAGGCAGCATCCCTGTCGGCATTGTCATCTAGATGCAGGCACACTAGTGTGGTGGTGCCTCCTCTTGAAGTTATGCGGTTGGTTTTCCAGGCAGAGGGCCACCTCTCTTTTGCAGCGGAGAGAACAAACCTACACGGGAGATCACGGGGAACCCCTCTGATGACGACGCTGTAGGCTCCTGGAGAAATGGTTGGCGCTGGCGAGGAGTGCAGAGATCTTGTTGGTGTCTGTTGCTGCAGCAGCGTAGGAAAGCCACTGATCAGTCGTATTTGGCGGCTGCGGTGGTTGTACTTCTGCAGGTGAATTATCTGCGAACTGCCGTTCAAGTGCTCGCAGATTTAAGGGGGGAACTACAAGAAAATATTCAAAAAATCTATTTTTTTTATTGTTTTGTAAAATGGTATATAGTGTTAGCTGTCAAACACCAAAATATTATGACTGTACGTGGTCTGTATGTACCTTTAAAATATTAAATGTCCTAGTGTTGCATAGTAGCATAGTAGCAACACACAGTCTTCCGTCAGCTGTCTTGGAATCTATAAAGCCCACCTACCAATTCTTAGCACACCCAGACTTGCTAAACAAATGTCTCTATGGAGAGACACAAAACCGAAATGAGAGTCTCAACAGTTTGATATGGAAAAGCTGTCCCTAAGCGTCATTTGTGTCTTCCATACTGGTGTAAATTGCTATATTTGATGCTGCAATAGTGTTTAATGATGGGAATGTTGGCAGAAAGAAAGTTATGCATCAGTTGGGATATCAACCTGGTGTGTTTATGGAAACAATTTTACAGAGTATCGACAACATTCGCATCGCCAGTTCAGAAAGAGCTATGAAATTAATGCAGAAAGAAGCAAGACAGAAGACGAATTTAAAAAGAAAGGCTGAAGAAGACCAGAATGAGGATACAGAATATGGATATGGGAAGTTCTGGCTTAAAATTAAAAGGCAAACTGAATAATACTTATTTTATTTTTAATTGCCTTTCCCCGTAACTTGCATTTTCTACAACTTCAACCCATTTTTCTCTCAAGATGCTTCATCTACAGTGATGCAATTTAGCAAACAGCTTTCTTTAGCCACAATGAACATTTTGTTGGTTTTAGAATTTAAGATTAAAGTCCAGATGGATGGTGATGACACAAAATATATGAAATTTTTAAAGGATGCATACGATTAAATTTTTTTTAAAAATTCTATACAGCTTTAATAAGAAATCTATATCCAACAAATTCAATTTTAGTGTGTTTTAAAATAACATACAAAATTTCAGCAAGATAGCATATGTTAATTTTGAAAAAAAAAAATGTGCTTAAGTTTGTAAATATCTCTGCATACAGAAAAAATATGTAGCATTAGTTATAAACAATGGAAAATTATGAAAAAAATTGTGCATATTAACTGTATTATCTTAAATGAGTGTACTAAGTTTTACTTCGCTAACTTGAAAACTTTGGATGTTATGGCTGTTTATGTAAGACCCTGAATATTTGCATACGTCCCCCCTAAAAAAAAAGGTGCATGTACTAAGTCTTATGTTGTTATGGCAACGGCAAGTTCTCATTCTCTACGGTAACAATTTACACCTGTTCTTTTTTTTTTTCAAAACAAAAGCGGGTTTATAGAATCTATATCCTTGATGTTAATCCGTTTTCTTTTGTTTTTTGTTACAGCACCGGTGGAGAATCCAGAGTTTACGGAACAGATAGAGAATATAACAGTTCCAGCAGGCCGTAACGTAAAACTCGCCTGCTCTGTGAAAAACCTCGGTACATATAAGGTAAATACTCTTACGTCATTACTCTTAACATATATTTACTAACAATACTTTGAGTTAAGGTGATATTACATTGGTATTTAGTTTAAATGTCCAGAAAGTGGCTTTTTTAATCAAATTTGGGGACCAAGATATTATTTTTTCAGCATATTTACCTTCCAAAATGCTACTAATTACACTAGGGAACACGTCTTTTGTACCCGAAACAAAATAGGCTAATTTTTATGCAAAATGACTCGCTGATTCCAAAAATGCCTCTGAAAATACTGTATCACGTAACGTTTTTGAGATATTCTTATTCTTTTATATAAAATTAGAGAAATGAGGTATGATACCAACTCATATTGCCTTAATTTAAAATAATAGACATTGACTCTTCTCTGGCTGAGGAGAGCGAAATAAGCCCTAAAGCAGCCTTGGGTGTAAATAGACCCAGAATCCCCCTACCACCACCACCACCACTCTTCTAAATACAGCTTAAAGGCAGTGTTGCTCCATAATGGCAATTTACTACCTTCAATACCTTTATTTCATGCCATAGGAATGAAGGAGACATACGATTCCATGTCCATCATTTTAGATGCTATTAGTTATCAAAACCATGGCTGGGAAATTTGTAGTGACCTCAAGGTAGTTTGCATTGCTAACGGGACTGCAGGGAGGTTTCACAAAATATTGCTGTTGTTTGTGCTTGTGGGACAGTAGGGCAACTGACAAGCATTTTGTATTGAAAGACTGGGGGAAAAGGGAAGACTATACCCCTGGAGTAAGCAGTGTTAAGTATGTGCCTCTAGTAGACCCAAACAAAGTTCTTCTCCCCTCACTTCACATAAATCTCGGGTTAATGAAGAATTTTGTTATAGGTTTGGACAAAAGTGGAAGTGCATTTGAGTATTTAAGAAGTATCTTTCCCAAAATAAGTGAATCTAAATTAAAGAAAGGTATATTTGTCGGTCCCCAAATAAGACTACTTCTTAAAGACAGTGTTTTTGAATCAAAGCTTAAACGTGTTGAACTGGCAGCATGGAAATCTTTTAAATCAGTGGTGGAAGGCTTCCTGGGCAATAACAAAGAAGAAAATTATGAAACTTTAGTCTCAGAACTATTATGGAGCTACAAAGAAATGGGTTGCCGTATGTCACTTAAAATCCACTTCTTGCACTCTCACCTTGATAGTTTCCCTACAAACTTAGGAGCTGTAAGTGATGAGCAAGGTGAGCGTTTTACCAGGACATTTCTGAGATGTAAAGACGTTACCAGGGTATCGCTGGGATTTAGCCATGTTCGGAGACTATTGTTGGTTCCTCAAACGGGAGAGCGCATGTCAATACAAAACAAAATCAACAGTGAAACACTTCTGAGATAATTCAGGTATTGGTTTTCATCATTACCTTGTGTTTATTTATTTTAATAATAACCAATAATAATTGTAATTTTCAATGTTATTTGGCAATAAAATACCTATTATTTTCAATTAATCAAATATGAGTTGTCACATCACATTTCTGTAAGTTTTCATAAAAAATATGAGTACCTAAAAAACGTTAAATGATACAGCATTTTGATGGGCATTTTTGGAATCAGCAGATCAGTTTACATAAGAATTTGCCAGTTTTGTTTCGGGCATATAAAAATAACTTTTTTTTGTTCCCCAGTGTTTTATGTATATTCATCAAAGATTTCTGTAGCTTCAAACTTTTATTCCTACAAGCATTAAATACTGATATAAATAATTACTGCCTCTTGCATCACGTAGGCTACTGTAGTGGTGGCCCAATCGTAATGACGAAAACTAGTATTCCAAAGGCCATTTCTTCTTTTCCTGTCATGCAGTTAATTCTTTGAACACGTAAGTCCTAATAGGAATAAATGGTATGATCGTAACTGCCAAAACAATAGCCGAATCTGTAGTTATTCGACACACACAAGGAATTTTGGACATAGTAGGTGTCACCACTGTTAACTTTCTACTGAAAACGCAAATGGCCATTTCGAAGAGATCCTATAATTCTGACGTAAAGAGTTGCATTTAGCTTCTATTTTATCTAACTCTGGTCATCCTTCAAACCACCTGCCATGTACACGTACAGTATGTGAATGTATTAAACAGCATTCATTCTTTGATAGAAACATTTGTAATTAATTGACCTGAAACAATGAAATTTCCCCTTAAAGTGTACACATTTATAGAAGAATTAAAATCTTAGACAAAATACTAAACAAGAAACAAACAAAAAGGTGAAGGAAACTGAATTTGTTTATATTACGACGGCTGTTCAATAAAAAACGATCACAATACTTTTTGAAAACGTACTGCGACTTTGTGGGTTCGTAAAGTTAAAATTCCAATTGCACAAACTCAAAATATTCTTACAGTTGGAACACTTGCCGATTACATTGAATTACGTAGCGCACACAGCTACAATCCACCAGTTCGTCTGCCACAGGTCCACACCGCACTCGCAATTACGTACAACTACTCCCATACACGTACGCAGTCTTCCAGTCCGTTCGCTAGCAATGCGCTCTTCACGGTTGCTCACCAATAACTGAACTGATTCGTCCACTGCAGCCCTTATATACGCCGATCGCTGTGTCTGGAAGTTTCGTGGCTCAGAACATCATGCCGATTGTTCTAGACGTCAGCAGGAGGGGAAAGGGACGGTTAGTAATGCTTTTCCATCCATCCCGTCAGTGAAAGTTACAAGATAAATGGGTAGGCGTGGTCTGAGTGCCTCCTGTCGCCCAACTAGCTGCCAGTCGGACGTGCCTTCTGATAATTGGGTGACAGTAACTTTACTCATCCTCATAATTTTGATGGTCCTTCTCAAAATAGTCTCCCCTGAATGCGATGTACTTGTACCAGCGTTTCTGCCAGTCTTCAAAGACATGCTGGAAAGCATTTTTGAGAGATCCTTCAAAATCGCTTCCGCAACCTTCACCACTGCTTCTGATGATGGATAATGACTCCCACGAAGGCGTTTCTTCAAGTTAGGGAATAGAAAAGGTCACATGGGGTTAAATCCGGACTTTAAGGAGGGTGAGGGATGTACTTCACGTTGATTTTTGCAAGATATTCAGCAACAACATTGGCAATATGCGGCCGCGCATTATCGTGGTGCAGCATCCAGCCTGCTTCACGGAAATGTGGTCTTTTGCACCTGATATGGACTTGCAATGTTTTCTGGACATCCCTGTAATATTGTACAGTTACAACATGTTGATAAACAATTTCATGAATATCAAAGAATGAGATGACCATAATTTTTCCCAGTAGAAGCAACCACTTTTGCTTTTTTGGGGAATGGTGATGAAGGAGATTTCCACACTGAGCTTTGCTGTTTGCTCTCAGGATCAAAATGATGTAGCCAAGTTTCATCAGCAGTGATTCCGTTGGAAATAAACTCCGGATCTTCCTCTAACATCAACTTAAACTGCATGCAGACCTACATGCGAATGTCCTTTTATTCGGGAATCAACAGTCTTGGAACCCATCGTGCACAAACACGTCTCATGTGTAATGTTTCTGTCATCAACGTGTGGGTGGCACCCAATGAAATGTTCAGTATTTCAGAAAGTGATCCTAAGGTAATTCGTCGATCCTCTCTCACAATGGCAGCAGCAGTGTTGATGTTTTCTTCCGTAAGAGTAGTAACTGTAGCACCGGGTCCACCTTCTTTTGAAATTGATTTTCTACCCTCTTTAAGCACTTTAAACCACTTATTGATTAAGGCTTCGCGGGTGAACTGCCGTGTCAAATTTAGGAATTTTGAGATTTCGGCGATTTTTACACTATATGGCCTTTATCACTCAGTTCCTGATGAAGGCCATGAAAATGGCCGAAAGCTCGGAATTCTTAAATTTGACGCGGCTGATCACCCGTGAAGCCTTAATCAATAACACTCGCCGCGAAAGCTAAAAGTGTTACATTTTAAACCTTCTTCGAGCTGTGCTCTAGGGAAGAACAAACTCTCCATAGTCCTCCTGTAACATTGTATAGGCCTCAACTGAAGATTTGTTGAGACGAAAGCGCAATTTCAAAGCCGCATATTGTTCCTCGCGTGTTACCTCCATTGCAGCGGTAGGCGATACTGAACATGTCTGAACTTGCTTGGTTCTCACAGGCGGGAACCAGGAGTACCAACAATGAAACTACTACGGCGTATTTGTTTCACATTAAGCTAACAGAATGTAATAAGATTGAATTTTAGTGCGAAAAATTATGATTGGAAAAAGGATGGAAACGTTATCAGCCCTGTATAATTTGTGATGAAATATATATTATACACATCCTAAAATAGATTTTCAATAGAGAAGTTTAAGTTGGGGTGCTTTTTGAATTCTTCTCGTGTTAGATTTGATAGATAGGAAACTAAATTACTAAGTTTGTTACTTTATCTATTGTTTGCTTTGAGTTATCTAGTTTCATACAAAACTGAGAGACACATAGACACACTTCTAAAAAGGATGTACGTATTTTCCTAAGAAGTCGAGTGTTTGGGTAAATCCAATACAACGTTTGTTCAGTATTTGTTTTGTGAGACACTAGTAGCAGCATGTCGTCGGGAGAAAGCTGATAATTCGAATTTGCATGCATCACGAGAGCTTTGACCGCAAAAAAGGGGTCGGAGCAGAAGGGTGATGAAAGGTTTACGACCAAAAGACGCGATTGGGCTCCGTTAGGGCCCTGGGATGTGACGTGGAGGGTTGGAATTGATGTTGCAGCCCACGTGCTTTGGATCGGACGGAAGTCGAGTTTAAACTAGAAGTGGATGTGACTCAGGAGTGTTATTACACGATCCCTGATAGGGGAGGATTTCTGCCACCACCGAACTTTCATTTCTCTCGACTGCAGCGACTCGATGAATAGCAAGAAGTGGCAGAGCGTTTAGCGTATTTCCTTCACGCACACAGACACACACTTCTATTATTTCTTAAAGCTGGTAATTTTTCTTTTGTTTCAGCAGTTTTTTAAAAGAATGTATTTTCTGCGAAAATTTTATAATTAACTTTGTTGTGTAATATAGATTTTTTTACTTAATTTACCTAAAAATTCTATCAGATCTATTCAGTTAAATTCTCGGATGAATTTGAGTAATATAATATGTAACAGTAGTTTTGGGTTATGTTCAGAAAAATTATGAAAAATTTATAAACTTATAAAAATATATTTAATTGGCTGAAGTATTAATTGTATGACGTAATATGACGTAATGTGGTGACGTGCCATTGAATCGGCCAATCACAAAATTAAGGTAGGAGTATTGATAGTTACGAAAAAATCAATAATCTTGGGATACAGAGATGTTTTGTAATGGTGGAGTGTGATGAATAGTGGTGCAAGATCAAGAACATTTAAATAACAGTTTTTTTTATTTATCCAGATTTATGAACCCTATTTTACACAGTGGTATATTAGGGTTATAGTTGATACATAAAAATACACAATTTTAACAAAAATATTTTAAATACTAGAAGGAAGAAAATATGTTATAATCTGATGCATATTAATTTAAACTATTTCAGACGTTTAAACACTGAGTTTATAAACATCATGAAGTACTTATACTGCTGTGGCTTCATTAGCAAAGATGTGAGCAGAGCAGAAAATTCAGTTCCTAGAGAGTCTAGCTTGAATATTAATTCTTGTCTTTCCCTCCAGAAAATGGGACAACAGAAAAGGAGATGAACCACAGTTTGAAATTCTTCACCACACATGCACTCGGGGTTAGATGTTAAGTGAAAACGTGATAAGTATTCACCAAATTTACCATGTCCACTTAAAAATTGTGTCATAACAAAATTTGGTACAAGAGTTTCACATTTTCCTCTGTCATATACACTAGGGAAAAATAATGCTTTTGTTAAACCTCCATTTGGAGTTGTTAGCCATTGTTGGTTCCATTCTTCAAGAATATGTTCATGTATTATTCTCCTTTCAATAGAAATAGGACATAAAGAGTATGTCACAGGAAGATTGGATTCTGCAGCCTTCTTAGCCAAGCAATCAGCTCTCTCGTTACCTAAAATTCCACTGTGTCCTTTAACCCGTCCCATGCAAATATGTCCTGGATGGTTTTGAAGCAAGGTTCTGATTTCATGTGCTAATGAATTTAAGTTGTATTTATCATTAATAGCGAGTAGAGCTGATTGTGAATCACAAAGAATACGGGCACTGTTCCCATTAACAGTTCACCATTTTATAGCTTCTTTAATTGCTAAGAGCTCCGACTGCAATACAGAACATTCAGGTGACAATTTAAACATGGAGTGAGTTAGTTCCGTTTGGTTTTCATAAACAACAAAAGCACATCCTACTGCAGATACATTTTCTTCAAATTGGTAACGCGAACCGTCTGTATATATGTAATAATCATGAAAATTACATATTTCCTTTAAACAGTTTGAATCTGTTTAAATACAACAAAGTAAGAGGTTATCGATATGTTGGAAGTGACTGGGAAAGGAAAACCAAGTAAAATGTAATCTAAATAATATAATTAAATAGTTACAAAATTTGACTTCTCCGAAACTTTATTCCGAACCACGCCTTAAGACCAAGAAACTCATGACTTAGTTAACCAAGTACAATCATCAAGAAACAAACCAAAATACAACGGATTTGTTATTTCTGGCTTCTCCTCGTGGATCTTCGAAAAGTCAACGTGCATCCCATCTCAAATATAAAAATACCGCACCAAATTGCGCCCGAACGTGTGGATTAAGATGGAAAGAAACTAATGATGAATAGTCCCAAATTCCTGTCCCAAATATATCTCCATAAACTTTATCATATCTCCAAATTATTTAATATCAAAACTGAGACAACCAAAGAAATGACAGTCGGGAGAACCACTTAATAAACCATCAGTTTTACCAGAATTGTTATTAAACATAACAAATGAAGAAAAAAAACTTGTGACTAAAATGATATTTTCAAAATGAAGATAAATGTAGGGGTAAGTAGCCTAATATAGGATGGTGCGTAATTTGGGATACCATGGTAGCTCAGCTGCTGAGGCCACGCCGTGGCTCAGTGGTTAGACCCCTTGGCTCTCACCAAGGCGGCCAGGGTTCGATCCCAGGCGACCGCAAAGTGAGATTTGTGGTCGACAACATGGCGTTGGGGTGGGTTTTCTCCGGGACCTCCGGTTTCCCCCGCCATCTCATTCCACCGGTGCTCCATCTTCATCTCATGCATCATCAGTGTCACCGCCTGCGGTGCCGTATGTAGTAAAAGCGAGCGTTAAACACTTGAAATTATGGTTTGCCAGAAGCAAAGAATCATGATAGATGTCAAAGGAATGTTGGTTCTTTGTTACGACCAGGGCAAGGCCAGTTGAGTTGGGGGAAAGTGTATAACAAAGCAATATAAGAAACAGTGTCCTTAGAAGATTTCTAAAGGAATTGTCACTTGACGTGTATAGGGAATTCTTTGGATCATTTACAATGGCAACCAAAACAGCCACAAAAGGGACTAGTGTTTGAAAAGGAATTTTGAGAGTGAAAGTAATAGGTACACACACGCGCAGCTGTGGTGAGAAAAGCACTCTTCGGCGTGAAGGCGATGTGGCTAGTTTGCGGCTAGGAAGCCATTATAAACAGTCTTTGGCTTGAAGCCGAGCAGAGGAGTCTTCGGTGTCAGGCCGATGAGAGGAGTCTGAGGCGTGAAGCCTATTAGAGCGGTCAACTTGTTCTGTCTTGAATATTTGTCGGGTCATCAAAATTTATCGAGTAATAAACAATTAGAATTCAGTAACTCTAAACCGAGATTGGTAAACCTCGGTCGGCAACTTCCATTTCGATGTTTGAGAAGAAGAAGCAGTGAATAAATAATTTGGAGACGGGCATTCCAGTGTTGTGAAAATCTCCTTCTCACACCCATCCACGCATACCCTGAGAGAAACCTCATTGCTCGCCGACTTACTTGCTTACCCATAAGTATTTTAGTTACAAATTGGCGCCGCAACGTAGAGCTCTTTGTTCGCCACAAACATTTTTGTATCACACTACACATTTCATTTGCATAGTGCTGAACCCTCGCTAGAAATGTCATGGACTAAGAGAGTTTTGGAGACTAAGCACCCTCAGTTGCGTCATGGCATTCCTGCTTCAGATCGTGTCACGGTGAGCTGACGAAAGAACTTCCCTCCTTGAAGTTATTTGCTGCTCACATCTGTGTGCACAGATTAAAGTATTTATGCCCGATTTCACCAACAGATGTTAAATTCGACGTTAACAAATGTAACATAACAATTGTCACAGCGCTATAACTAATGTTAAATTTCTTGCATTTCACCAACCTGTTTTCTTAAAATGTTAACAAACCTGTGTTATCGCCAAGAAACCTGTAAATATCACAGCTATAGAAGGCAATGGATGAGCTGCGATGCCCTTTTGTTTTCATTTTCGTCTGCACAAATGGCGGATGAACAAAATCATAAATAAAGCCGTGAGACAAATTTCTCATCGACGGAGAAAGAATTGTTAATTGAAATGGTGACGAAGAGTAAAGTATATTGTGGAAAATAAGAGGACGGATGCAGTGAATGTAAAAGAGAAAGATGTCGCGGGGAAAATATTGGAAACGAATTTAATTCAAATGCATGAGTCACTACTACAAGCACCAAACAACTTGTCAGTATTACGTACATTTAAAACGAGGTGCGAAGAACAAGTGCCTTAAACGTTTCAAGACGGCAGGTGGACAATGTATTATCCACATAATTCAGTGAATCATAAAATCGCAAGGTTATTAATACTTGAAGCAAAGGCGAGATAGGCATATTCCTTTCGTTGTATGTTCTAACTCAGTATAACGTAAATTTAAAACGAGGATCGAAGAAGGACAAGTGACTTGAACGTTTCAAGACGGCAGGTGGACAATGTATTATCCACATAATTCAGTGAATTATAAAATCGCAAAGTTATTAATACTTGAAGCAAAGGCGAGATCGTCATATTCCTTTCGATGTATATTCTAACTCATTATTACGTAAATTTAAAACGAGGAGCGAAGAAGGACAAGTGACTTGAACGTTTCAAGACGGCAGGTGAACAATGTATTATCCACATAATTCAGTGAATTATAAAATCACAAAGTTATTAATACTTGAAGCAAAGGCGAGATCGGCATATTCCTTTCGACGTATATTCTAACTCATTATTACGTAAATTTAAAACGAGGAGCGAAGAAGGACAAGTGACTTGAACGTTTCAAGACGGCAGGTGAACAATGTATTATCCACATAATTCAGTGAATTATAAAATCGCAAGGTTACTAATACTTGAAGCTAAGGCGAGATAGTCATATTCCTTTCGATGCATGTTCTAACTCAGTATTACGTAAATTTAAGACGAGGAGCGAAGAAGGACAAGTGACTTGAACGTTTCTAGACGGGAGGTGGACAGTGTACTATGTACATAATTCAGTGAATTATAAAATTGCAAGGTTACTAATACTTGAAGCGAAGGCGAGATAGTCATATTCCTTTCGATGCATGTTCTAACTCAGTATTACGCAAATTTAAAACGAGGAGCGAAGAAGGGCAAGTGACTTGAACGTCTCAAGACGGGAGGTGGACAGTGTATTATCCACATAATTCAGTGAATCATAAAACCGCAAAATTATTGATACTTGAAGCAAAGGCGAGATCGCCATATTCCTTTCGGTGCATGTTCTAACCCCTTTTTGTACTTCCGCAGTAACCTTCATAGCAACATGTTTCGGCAGTCTATACCTCCGTAAAACAGTTTTCTTCGGATAGTTCCTCAAAATCATTTCTCCTCAAAAGCCGTACTCTATTATGAATGCCATTTAGACGATTTTGAATACAGCAAATCGACATCAACAGCTGAGTTCAAGCTCGCCATCTTGACTATATACAATTGTTAAGGACTTAACATTAGAAATTCGGCGTGTTAGTTTAACATGAGATTTAATACTTGTGTTACACTGACACTTGTTGGTGAAATGCAATTTTTGTTTTAACTATTGCTAAAGTCGTGTTAAGTCTTAACGTTTGTTGGTGAAATCGAGCATTGTTGTTTTAAACACATCTTTGCTGAAGTTGTAATGTTAAGATCAAACTATCTTTCTATGCCCAGTCCTTTGCCTTACTTCAATAACAAAAGGAGACAGAAGAACTAATAAATTAAACATCACGACTTCTCTATTATGGGTTTCCATGGAGAGCTCAATTAAGGTTATTTCATATTAGGACTTACTATTATACTTTTAATATTCATGTTAGAAGCTAAACTTCTATTGCCAGGAAATCGGAACATGGCTCAAAAATCATATTGGTCAAACGGTTACAGTTTACCAGATAGGGAATCTCTTTGGAAAAGCCTATCTACGTGCAGCCACTGCAGAAATAGCTACTAGTGACTTCCGCAAAACGAGAATATATCCGTTCAAACCCAAGCCCAAAATTTTCAGGCCACAAGGTTTTAATGAAATGTGCAATGAACACGAGGAAGCCTCTCAATCTAAAAGTGTGGTACAAGTGATAGATTCACCTGCTTCCCAGAGGAGATTGATCCTGGCGCAGACATCAGCCCAATCCGTACCCCTTTCACCGATATGGACGTGTATAGACGTCCTGCGCATACATGCATTTAATGCTCATTTAACGCCAATTATTTTAATCTTCCTATTTTACAATAAATTTAAATAAGTTCTATAAGCGATGTAAACATACCCTTAAGGGTATGTATGACTGAAATTTCATGAAAATCGTGAAAATAACGACTTTTTTATTTTAATTCTATAAAATAATTTAGACATTCCCGAATGTGAAAAATGCATAATTTGCCTCCGGACGCCATTTTTAAATGCTTATTTAAATGTCGGTGACCTTTAAACTCTGTCAGAGTCACGCCCTCTTTTGCCTACATCCACATTCTTTGTCTGTTTTCCGTTCTTAAATTTTCAATTCAAGAAAAGAAAAATAAGGCTTTCAGACAAAATAGTTCCTAAAATGTTGCCAATATATCACAGGCTGGCTTCTACAACATTACTAGAGAGGTGCAAAACAGGAAAAACACAGAATGCCAATGAATCTTTGCATCATGTCATATGGAATAAGTGCCCAAAGGAAGTTTTCATATCAAAACAAAAATTGGATCTTGCTGTTATTAAAAGCATCAGTGAGTTTAACATGGGTAGTCTTAAGTCATTGGAGCTGCAGCGAAATATCAGAGGTGAAAGTGTAGTAGACTCAGCAAGGAAAACTTCAGTGCAGCGAGATCAGACTCGTATCCTGCAAAGCAAGAAGCGAAGTTGTGCAGAAGAAAAGCAACATCTGAAGAAGAAAAAGGTGGAAAAGGCAGCAACAGAGGAGAGGAAAAAGAAATCTGAGGGACCAACCTATCAGCCTGGTGGATTTAAATGTGAGTTATGCAATCAAATCTTTAATCGCTATTTTCTCAATGTTCATATTTTCAGCATTTTTCTTCCTGTAAAATGCTCCTTGCGATGCAGTTTTTGTACTACATTCATGAAATTTCCTACACAGGTTCAGAATATCATGAGAAATGGAAATTGCCCGAGGTTTTATTGTGAAATGTATATAATCATATATTTTTAATTTTCAAAAACAAAACTTACAGTTTTTTTAGAGAAAAAAGAATATTTGTAAGTTAAAAAATTTTTGTGACCTAAACTAAAGGAGACACAGAAAAACCCAGAGAAATTTCAAAAAGTATGTGTATTATGAACATAGGGTTAAAATATTAGACCAAAATTCAAAATAATTTGTCGCAAGGGACTTTTTTAGTGACGTAACAAAAACATACAAAATTTATCATAATTTCTAAACTGCTGGAGAAAAATGGTTTAAATTTAGGTTGTAACATGTTTACAATATACTACACCTTTGGTGCAAATTTGAAAAAGCTAGCATTATTAGTTCAGAATTTGAAAACTTCAGTCATACATACCCTTAAAGGTTTCTTTTTGAATTGTGCACCTCCCAACCTGGATAAACACCCAAGTGCACATCTGCAGATTCACACCAAATAATATTGGTTTCCTTGCGAACTTCTTTTCCGCAACACACTAGACATTTTCGAAATGTTTATGACTTTTATAGGTTGTGGGTGGTATCCTTTTAGGATCCCTTTAGGAAAGTTTTTCTCCTTCTTTTTCTCTCAAATATGAGGGGTGATGTCGTGGTGAATTTCTTACCCCCCCCCCCCCCCGAGTATAAAGAGGCCTCTGAGTATTATAATACTCAATTAGGTTACGAGCTATTTACACTTGCAAGTACAGGTAGATGAATGTCTTGCCTGAATTTACAGCTCTGAAAATTAGTAAACAATTGTGCATGGTTACATCCAGTGGTACAAAAATACTTTTTTTACCATTTAACTGTTTTTCGTAAAGAGGTATAGCCAGTAATACCTTATCCACATCTCTCATATTTGACCCGCCACTTCCCCCAAACAAGGGAGTAGCTAACATGCCATCTGTAGACCAGTACACGTCACTGCTACCTATATCCTAAACATCTCCTTCATAATCGCACAACAAATCTTCCAGATTTTCTACAGTAATATCAGAAGCCTGTACACATCATACCCAAGCTAATTTATTTGCTACATTACCGGGATGAGTCATGGTTATCATTGAAATTTAACAATTTCAAATGTGCCATTCATTTAGCTCTTGATAGCTATAAGGAATCACTCTGAACACAGAGAGAGTATAAATAACTAAAATACTGAGTGAAAACAGCTGCATAACGCTACCAGAAACCTTGGTTGAGAAACACTGTAATATCAGACGCTGACAGAGAGTTTTCTTTCCAGTGTGACGTAACATATACTCGTATGACTTTCGCTTGGTATGGCCTAAACTAAAAGCTAAAATCTTGAACCGGAGATGTCGCTTGCGTAGCTATACATACATACATCCGTTCGTATACACACAAAACAAAATGATTGAAACATTAGGCGCGTTCGGCACAAAGAATGGCTTTTGCTACAGTGAAACAAAGTACTGAAATTTCGACGATTTATTAATGTAGTCTCCACTTTGTTACTGTAGATGTATACTGCTTTTAATGGGTTTTAAACCAGGTTTTGTTTCGTTTAAATAACGTATTAATACGGAAGTATGGAATTGTATTTATGATGCATTTTTACAGCATTTAACAATTTAAATTTCTTGTTCTGCTTATTGGGTATCCGTTTCCGGTCCCTGAAGAGCTTGAATGGCCATCGGTGAAGCGGCTACACTGAAGCAGAAGGCAAGTTCATCAACAAGCCACTTCATCTCGAGTTGGGACATCTTGTGTAATTACAAGCTAGCCATATAGAGCTAAGCTCACTGAAAAGAAGTCAAAGAAGGCTGAGAAGACTCCGCCGTAAGCCAACATTGCAAACCAAAGCGACAAAGACAACCAGAAAAGGAAAGTGGTATATTGCTGAATCTCGGAAGACAAGGAGAATTTGTGCCTCTGGAATCGGAAGACGAGTGGGGAAATGAGAGTGACGACGACGATGATGATGCGGAGTGCCTATATTGTGCAGGTGTTTTTTTTTTTTTTTTTTTTTTTTTTTTTTTTTTTTTTTTAAGGACGAGAGGGAGAAACATGGATAAGATGCTTCAAATGTTTCAATTGGGCAAACACGGATTTGCAGGTGATAGAGTAGCCGTATTCCCATAAAAAAAGCCCTGGGTGTTCAGCGGGCGAGCCTGCTTTCAATATCCGCTTGGCGCCTCATGTATGCCAGTTCCTCCCTCTCTCCCTCCCTCCCAGCCGTATGCGTCAACCTGTATGCGCAAAGGTCAGTGTGTATCCTCATCTAGACGAGTAAACTTGGTTATCACGTGCTTTGTTGGGAACACTAAATCTGTGAAACTTATCAGTTAGAATGCAGTTAAGGAAAAACTAAAGCCCAATCTTCCAGGAAAGTCTGTTCTTGTGATAGACAACGCTTCATATCACAATGTGACCAGAGAAAAATGCCCCACAGCGAACACAAAAAAGCAGGATATGCAAGACTGTTTGGTTAAGCATAGGATTCCGTTCGGAAGCCATATGCTGAAAGCGGAACTATATGATCTTATAAAGTTGCGTAAGCCAAAACATAAGAAATATATTGTGGATGCAATTTTAGAAGAAGATGGGCACGTAGTCCTCCGCTTACCACCGTACCATCTCGACCTGAATGTCATAGAAAAAATTTGGGCAAATGTAAAAGAATGGGTTACGCTTTGCAATGTGAGCTTCAACATGGGAGACGTGTGGCATTTGTGCGAACAGCGATTTGGTGTAATAGGAGAAGAAGAATGGGGTCCAGTTTTCCGACATGTTCACCAAGTGTAAGAGAAATATATAAAAACTGAGGGTCTCCTATAAACAGAGGTGGAAAAGCTAACGATCACTGTTAATGACGACAGTAGCAGCAGTGATTACTCAGCAACGTCTGAATACGAGTGCAGCAGCAGAGCCGAGAGGTACGTTTTCGAGGAATGTGCAGACGTCATGCTGGACGGCATCGAGGAACTTCCCCAATCACCTCACGCCTAAGCCACGCCCATCGGTGGTGAGAGTCGCTCCTAAGGTAAGCAATGCATTATGCCAGGGTTTTTACGGAAGTAATCTAACTCTAGTTCCAATAGGTTCTGTTGTGAAAAGGGTGTGAGGAAAGGAAGTAAATGAAAAAAAGTCTAATAATTAGACACCAAAACAGGATAACAAGTCGGTATATAAACCTTGGACTTTCACTTTGTGTATCAAAAAAGCATATTTAATACATACATTATGTAGTGTGAACTTTTGTGCTTATACGTATCTGAATTAACACCAGCAATTGTATCCCATATTAGGAACCCCTACTACCCCATATTAAGCAAATTTTTGTATTTTAGAAAATTTCATTTTATTTGCCTAGGACGATGAATAAATAAATGAAATGATGCTCAAATGAGTCCGGGGTCCATAGAGCTTAGAACTACCCGACATTCGTCTATCAGGATAAGGGAAACCCTGGATAAAATCTTATCCAGGAAACTCGCCCTGAACGAGATTCAAAATCGAGACCTCTTGAACGTGAGGCAGACACGCTACCATCTACTCTACCAAGGCGGACAATAATACAGGATGTCCTTTAGAAATCAGCTGTACCGCACACACTGAAGTATTGCATAAGTGTCTGAATGGTCCATATTGCTTTAATCGGTCCTTTCTCTTACTGCCCAGATTAGATTAGATTAGATTGATTTGCGTTCAGTAGGTTCCCTTGTAGCCAGAGAAGGCTGTGAACATTGAACATGTCAGAGGTATAAAATGTAATAGCATATATACGTACAAAAGTAAACATAAGACACATATTATAGTATACAGGCAATATGAACAACAATATGGAAAACAAAGCAGGGATAATTATATATGATACAAAATCAATCACTTTTTAAATCAGCTTTCACTTGGCTTATGCCAGTACGTCTCAACCTTTTTGCAATGGATACCATTCTTGTTATTTATTAAATACATATACATTAAAAATAAACTTTCAACATGCATCAAAGATTTATTAGTAATGATTTGTCATTGGAACAGTTAGGTATTACTTATAGAGCTACAGAAGCATTATCAGGATAATTTGTCATTCAGATAATCTTGTACAGAATAAAAAGGTTTTGAGCAAAGGTACTCTCTAACAGCTTTTTTAAAAGCACCAAAATTATCAACTTTTTCTTTAAGACCATTAGGAAGTGCGCCAAATATTTTGATAGTTTCATAATGCACACCTTTCTGGAAGCAAGAAAGTTTAGCACTGGGATAATGGATATTATACGTTTGTGTAGTGGTTTTTGTGAATTACATTATTTGTTGCAAATAAGGCACGATTGCGTACAAAGAAATTTAGAATCGAGAATATATACATGCAAGGAAGCGTTAATATCTTCAATCTTGTAAAAAGATCTTTACAGGAGTGTTAGTAATGATTCTTATAACCCTCTTTTGCATAAGGAATATTCTTTTTTACTTTCTACTGAGTTGCCCCGATATAATATTCCATATTCCATAATACAGTTAAAGTATGCATAATATACTAATTTAAGTGTGTCAATAGAACTTACATTAACCAGCTCTCGGATACCATAACAGGCAGAGCTGAGTTTAGCTAAGATATAATTTATGTGAGCTTTCCAATCTAAACATCTGTCCACTTGAAGACCCAGAAATTTTATGCTGTCAATTTCTTCTAATAACATATCATTAATCCCGATTTCTATTTCAGTATGTGATGTACGACAGGTTATAAATTTGACCACTTTTGTTTTCTCTAGATTCACAGATAATTTGTTCGCTTTAAGCCAGCATGACATAGGTTCAAAACATAATTCGTTTTAATTATACACTCGTTTAAAAATGTACTGGTCACCAGGACACTAGTGTCATCAGCCAAAAGAATTGTACTTGCAATGGCCCTTATATAAAATGAGAGGTCATTCATATAGATCATAAATAGTAAAGGCCCTAACACGGAAACTTGGGGTACTCCATGAGTTACTACTTTCCAGTTCGAAGTTTGTTTTTCATAACCAATATCACTGACAGCTACTTCAACACTCTGTTTTCTTACATTTAGATATTATACAAACCATCTTAAATGTTCATTTTTAGCCCATAGAATTCCAATTTTGCTATAAGAATGTCATGATTAACACAATCAAAAGCATTTGCTAGATCACACAAAAATCCACCTACGTGTCTTTTACCATTTAAGGCAGTCAACTCTTCATGTGTAAGTTTGTAAGTTGCAGTGAATCGATATCTTTAAGATCTCTTATTCAGAAATATTTGCAGTGAAAGGTTCAAGTGAATCACCCTGTATAGCACGTTTACGTTTGGTCGGAGCAATTTTGCAAGGTCAGAGATCCAGCTGAATCGAGCTTCAGTCCTTGACCCATGATGCCTTGCGATTAACCTACGTAGAATATCAGCGGACACGTTTCCCTAAGATGTGACACTAGGGAAATTGCACTTCCGAGCAGGATCCCACTGTAATGACAAAATGATGACCGCTGCATCTTTTATGAATAAATTCCCCTCTCAAAGTATAAGTGAAATTATTACACAGATCTCCAAATTTCTTTAATTGATGCTGTATGCAGTCCGCATCAAAAAGACGTCCTGCGTGCTGCCTAAACTACAAGGCGTTCAGGACTGTTTCACCTGTGCCTTCTCATCGGCTTAGTGCAGGAGTCAGCAATACCTAGTTATAAATTTACAGTTATAAACCACCATTTATAGGTCTTTTAGGATTTGTACCCTTGGTGACTTGGTGAGCACTCAGTTGAGAAACAGCAAAGTAGGGATGAATGAATTTGAATGAATTATGCATTGTGAATATTTCAAAATTATACAATTTACAACTTTTGGCTACATTTATTTGTCTTTACCTTGTGGCTACCTTGGCTTACATGACACCCTGGTCTTCTGCTCTGTCAGATAGCTCTTAACCTCCATACCTCCTTGTTACTTAATTAGCCCCTTTCTTCTCCCTCATCTTCCTTTCTTATATTCTTTACATTTATTTGTCTTTAACTTGTTGCTACCTTGGCTTACATGGCACCCTGGTCTTCTGCTCTGTCAGGTAGCTCTTAACTTCCATGCCTTCTTGTTACTTAATTAGCTCCTTTCTTCCCCCTCATCTTCCTTTCTTATATTCTTTACATTTATTTGTCTTTACCTTGTTGCTGCCTTGGCTTACATCACACCCTGGTCTACTGCTCTGCCAGGTAGCTCTTAAATTCCATGCCTCCTTGTTACTTAATTAGTCCCTTTCTTCCCCCTCATCTTCCTTTCTTATATTCTTTACATTTATTTGTCTTTACCTTGTTGCTACCTTGGCTTACATGACACCCTAGTCTTCTGCTCTGTCAGGTAGCTCTTAACCTCCATACCTCCTTGTTACTTAATTAGCCCCTTTCTTCTCCCTCATCTTCCTTTCTTATATTCTTTACATTTATTTGCCTTTAACTTGTTGCTACCTTGGCTTACATGGCACCCTGGTCTTCTGCTCTGTCAGGTAGCTCTTAACTTCCATGCCTTCTTGTTACTTAATTAGCTCCTTTCTTCCCCCTCATCTTCCTTTCTTATATTCTTTACATTTATTTGTCTTTACCTTGTTGCTGCCTTGGCTTACATCACACCCTGGTCTACTGCTCTGCCAGGTAGCTCTTAAATTCCATGCCTCCTTGTTACTTAATTAGTCCCTTTCTTCCCCCTCATCTTCCTTTCTTATATTCTTTACATTTATTTGTCTTTACCTTGTTGCTACCTTGACTTACATGACACCCTGGACCTCTGCTTTGCCAGGTAGCTCTTAACCTTCATGCCTCTTTGTTTCTTAATTAGTCCCATTGTTCCCCCTCATCTTCCTTTCTTATATTCTTTACATTTGTCTTTACCTTATTGATACCTTGGCTTACATGACAACCTGGTCTTTTGCTCTGCCAGGTAGCTCTTAACCTACATGCCTCCTTGTTACTTAATTAGACCCTTTCTTTCCCCTCATCTTCCATTCTTATATTCTTTACATTTATTTGTCTTTACCCTGTCTTTACATGACACCCTGGTCTTCTGCTCTGAGGTAGCTCTTAACCGCCATACTTCATTGTTACTTAATTAGTTCCTTTCTTCACCCTCATCTTCCTTTCTTATATCCTTTACATTTATTTGTCTTTACCTTGTTGCTACCTTGACTTACCTGACCCCCTGTTCTTCTGCTCTGTCAGGTAGCTCTTAACTTCTAGACCTTCTTGTTACTTAGACCCATTCTTCCCCCTCATCTTTCTTTATTATATTCTTTACATTTCTTGTCTATTTTTATTTCACTTTCTGTAAGAACATACCAATACCTCTAAACTTGTTTTCCTCCTTTCCCGTTAGCATTTTATAGCTACTATCCTCTTCTCTAATTTCTCCCACCTTTCCTCCCAACGAATTTTCTCCACATTACAGCCTCCTTGCATTCTGTTACATAGTGTTCTATACTTTATTTCCCCCCACACAATTCACAAATTCCCTTTTCCCTACCTCTTATCCCTCTTAGAAATATTGTTCCTGTTCTCATCCAAGCTAACCCTTCTCTCTCTTGGCTATTACAGTAATCTACATATGCTTCTCGTCCCCAGTTTATTTTTACTTGTTTGTAAGATTGTAATGATTTCATATTTTCTAGACTTCCCTATATTTCTGTCTTTCTATATCTTCTATTCTGCATTTTACCAATTTATCCACATCGCTTGTATTCCTTTCCTGTAATCTCCACGTATCTCTCATTCCTATTTTTTTCATATTTCCTCCTATCTCTGCCCACCAATTATTTGAGTTCTCTAATCTTTTTTGCTAGTTAATGCATAGTTCACTATTTCCCCTTCTTCTTTAACCAAACACCTATACAAACATGTTATTATTATTTCCATTATTATTCCATTTTTTCTTGTCTTTCCTAATTCTACTAAAGCTAGTTCCGTAGTTGCTGATCTTAGTAAACGTAGTAGCTCTTTACGAAACCTTCTGTAGTTTTGGTCGACCGTTTTGTTTACCTCTGTGCGCCCCCCTACCTCAGATCTCCACTGCATACATTTTGGATTCAACTAGTGCTTCCTACATTCTGTGCAACCACGTTGTTGTCATTTCTAGTTTATAGTTGCATATTCTTGTCCCATTCATTGCCGCCCTTCATTTTGCTTCAATTTTTCTCCCCACCTCCCATTGTTATAATAAGCTCTGAGCTTGCTATTGTGGTGAAAGAAATGATATAAAAATTCAGAAATTAAAGTAAGCTAAACCGTGAAAAACAGTCGGTTTGGTCGGTCACGGGGTTTCGAGGTCCTCAGTAAAGATGTAAATTAAATTTGAATATTTTAAACAAATTTATCTTTCAATTTAAGCATTCACAACTGGAAATTGGCTGAGAATTTTTGCATGTTTACTGCGAATACCCTAATGAAAGCTTTATTTAATGGAATGAATTGTTATATTTTTTTCAATAAAAACATCTTATCTAACTGAGGACGACATAAATTTGGTAAATTATTAATTCAATTTTATCCCGATGGCAGAGGAAAACCATTAAATTCTTTCCATATCCGCTGATTTTGGCAGTGCATTAGAAAAAACAAAGGCAGGAAGTAAAGAAAAGGAAATTTGTAAAAATCTACTAGGTAGGCTAAACTGCACATCTACTGTTCCTCCTTACCCCTATAGGGAGTAGAGCACCCCTCATACATTTTCTACTGAGAGGCCTAATATCTGCAACTACAGTATTTATCTGACAACACTGTGTACTGTGTTTGATACATAAACATGATGGGGACAATCCTCCTCCTTCTTCTTCTTGTGGTCAGACATTCAACATTAATGAAGGCAGCTTTATCATGGCACTACAATAGCTAATGTTCGAATGGCGTGACAAAGGCATGTGTTCTGCAGTTACGGAAACGCTTCTGGCTTTAATAGAATATGCAAAGTCAAGGGACCACTGCTATGTCCTGAATGTAGTTATGTTTCTGCAATGGTCACAAGTTTCTGTAGGCATTTAGTGTCGCCTCAGAAATTAGCACCTCTCGTGATACCTAAGGGGAAAATAAATGCAGAATATGTTCATAGCTTTTTGGTGACAATATCAAGGTTATTTACTTTGTATTTCTTATGAGTTTCTCTCCTTTCTTGTACAAACACTTATTGCTCTATCTACTTCAAGATAAACATTATCTTATTGTAGTTACAAGGGAATACAGTAGACTTTAAGTGATAGTCAAATGTTTTAAACTGGTCGTTCTGTGATGTATACATGACTTTCTCTACTCTTGTACAAACACTTATTGCTCTATCTACTTCAAGATAAACATTATCTTATTGTAGTTACAAGGGAATACAGTAGACTTTATGTGATAGTAAAATATTTTGGTCGTTATGTGATGTATACATGACTATCTCTACTCTTGTACAAACACTTATTGCTCTATCTACTTCAAGATAAACATTATCTTATTGTAGTTACAAGGGAATACAGTAAACTTTAAGTGATAGTCAAATGTTTTCAACAGCTGGTCGTTATGTGATGCATACATGCCTTTCTCTACTCTTGTACAAACACTTATTGCTCTATCTGCTTCAAGATAAACATTATCTTATTGTAGTTACAATGGAATACAGTAAACTTTAAGTTATAGTCAAATGTTTTAAATAGCTGGTCGTTATGTGATATATACATGACTTTCTCTACTCTTGTACAAACACTTATTTCTCTATCTACTTCAAGATAAACATTATATTATTGTAGTTACAAGGGAACACAGTAAACTTTAAGTTATAGTCAAATGTTTTAAACAGCTAGTCGTTATGTGATGTATACATGACTTTCTCTACTCTTGTACAAACACTTATTTCTCTATCTACTTCAAGATAAACATTATATTATTGTAGTTACAAGGGAATACAGTGGAGTTTAAGTGATAGTCAAATGTTTTAAACAGCTAGTCGTTATTTGATGTATACATGACTTTCTCTACTCTTGTACAACACTTATTTCTCTATCTACTTCAAGATAAACATTATATTATTGTAGCTACAAGGGAATACAGTAGACTTTAAGTGATAGTCAAAAGTTTTAAACAGCTAGTCGTTATGTGATGTATACATGACTTTCTCTACTCTTGTACAAACACTTATTTCTCTATCTACTTCAAGATAAACATTATATTATTGTAGTTACAAGGGAATACAGTAGAGTTTAAGTGATAGTCAAATGTTTTAAACAGCTAGTCGTTATGTGATGTATACATGACTTTCTCTACTCTTGTACAAACACTTATTGCTCTATTTACTTCAAGATAAACATTATCTTATTGTAGTTACAAGGGAATACAGTAGATTTTAAGTGATAGTCAAATGTTTTAAACAGCTAGTCGTTATGTGATGTATACATGACTTTCTCTACTCTTGTACAAACACTTATTGCTCTATCTACTTCAAGATAAACATTATCTTATTGTAGTTACAAGGGAATACAGTAGATTTTAAGTGATAGTCAAATGTTTTGGTCGTTATGTGAGGTACACATGACTTTCTCTACTCTTGTACAAACACTTATTGCTCTATCTACTTCAAGATAAACATTATCTTATTGTAGTTACAAGGGAATGCAGTAGACTTTAAGTGATAGTCAAATGTTTTAAACAGCTGGTCAATACATCTTGATAATCAAATTAAGTAGTTACGTTTCCTTGGCCCCATTAATTTTCTATAGTCACGCCATCTCCTGACCGAGGATTTAATTTACTGAAAACAGTCTGTTGTTCGGTAATCGCATTTTGATAGTGTTTTGTCTTTGTTTATAGTTGTGTTATATCTAGTATTTCGTTTGTGGTTATAACATTTTATAAATATCCTGATGATGGGAGAGATGCACACTCCCGAAACGTTGATATGTAATCGTCTTTTCTCCTGGCTTGTTGCCTGGGAAGAAAGTGAGCAGTTAGAGATAGTAAATCTAGAAATAGAAAAGAAGAAGGAGATTAATGATGATATATATAAGGGTGCTCAACAACGGCGGTAGTCAGTGCCTTTTTAAAAACCAGAAATGGCATAAGCCAGATATAAAATCTTCTAAAAGCTATACAAGTTTAACAAAACCTATTAAAAATACACGTACATAAAAAATCAATCAAAACCTACTAAAAATTTCGTTCACCATTTTCACCTTATTTTTCACCTTTCCACCGACACGGGTCTCCACGCACGGCCTACCCGTGGGTGGGCCTGTTGACCGTCTCCCTCATCCACGAAGAGGAGCCCACACGAGGGAGACTGGTGGCTAGGGACCCCGGGTGCGCCAAACCCGTACCTACCGAAGTAGGCCCTTGGGGGGAAGAAGGAGAGAAGAGGAACGACAAGATAATGCAGTATCAAAAATAGTCCTACCACTCGCCCATGCCACTAGGTTTCTATGAACTATACAGTGCTGCCATCTCTGTGATGCGTTCACAAAGAGTCCACCTGAAGGTATTAAAAAAACAACAAACCAGAAGTTCCTATCTGGTCCCAGTCCTGGGTATGGTACTGTCCCGCCAAAATCGGGACTTTTAGAACCTCTTGTACAGTAATTTTCAGACGACGTTCTTTAAGGGTATGTATGACTGAAATTTCATGAAAATCGTGAAAATAACGACTTTTTTTATTTTAATTCTATAAAATAATTTAGACATTCCCGAATGTGAAAATTGCATAATTTGCCTCCGGGCGCCATTTTTAAATGCTTATTTAAATGTCGGTGGCCTTTAAACTCTGTCAGATTCACGCCCTCTTTTGCCTACATCCACATTCCTTGTCTGCTTTCCGTTCTTAAATTTTCAATTCAAGAAAAGAAAAATAAGGCTTTCAGACAAAATAGTTCCTAAAATGTTGCCAATATATCAGAGGCTGGCTTCTACAACATTACTAGAGATGTGCAAAACAGGAAAAACACAGAATGCCAATGAATCTTTGCATCATGTCATATGGAATAAGTGCCCAAAGGAAGTTTTCATATCAAAACAAAAATTGGATCTTGCTGTTATTAAAAGCATCAGTGAGTTTAACATGGGTAGTCTTAAGTCATTGGAGCTGCAGCGAAATATCAGAGGTGAAAGTGCAGTAGACTCAGCAAGGAAAACTTCAGTGCAGCGAGATCAGACTCGTATCCTGCAAAGCAAGAAGCGAAGTTGTGCAGAAGAAAAGCAACATCTAAAGAAGAAAAAGGTGGAAAAAGCAGCAACAGAGCAGAGGAAAAAGAAATCTGAGGGTCCAACCTATCAGCCTGGTGGATATCAATCAAATGTTTAATCGCTGTTTTCTCAATGTTCATATTTTCAGCATTTTTCTTCCTGTAAAATGCTCCTTGCGATGCAGTTTTTGTACTACATTCATGAAATTTCGTACACAGGTTTAGAACATCATGAGGAATGGAAATTGCCCTAGGTTTTATTGTGAAATGTATATAAGCATATATTTTTAATTTTCAAACACAAAACTTACAGTTTTTTACACAAAAAAAGAATATTTGTAAATTAAAAAATTTTTGTGACCTAAACTAAAGGAGACACAGAAAAACCCAGAGAAATTTCAAAAAGTATGTGTATTATGAACATAGGGTTAAAATATTAGACCAAAATTCAAAATATTTTGTCGCAAGGGACTTTTTAGTGACGTAACAAAAAACATACATAATTTATCATAATTTCTAAACTGCTGCAGAAAAATGGTTTAAATTTAGGTTGTAACATCTTTACATTATACTACACCTATGGTGTAAATTTGAAAAAGCTAGCGTTATTAGTTCAGAATTTGAAAAGTTCAGTCATACATACCCTTAATGGGAAATTGAAGATGGTTCAATGGACCAATAGAATGTCTGTACGCTGTTTTATTGATTCTTTTTACTCTTCTGCAGGTTGTGAATTATTTCTGGTGCTACTTCCGAAGTTAACCCCACCCCCCAACACGACAATTGCGCAACTTTGAAATATACCCTTCAGTCGGGAGGCGCCGGTCAGACAGCCCTGCATCTTCAGGTCCTTTTGCTGTCATCCCTCAAGAGTTACTGTCTCTTACTTCACAAACTGTTATTGTTTTTGGCAGAAAATCGAATAATATTTTGGGTACGTAGGGTGAGGGTGTGCGCGTGTAGCCGCTTTACCCCCCCGCACTAAGGAGGAAAAGGCCGACTATCGTAAATTTCCGAGCCCCCGCCAACGACAACAGAAAATTCGGCGACAAGAACTGCCTTTACATAAAAATCGGAAGATTAATGTGGCATATACTTGAGATAAAATATCCTCAGTTATACAGTGAAGTCGTTTATGCGGGGGTAACAAAAAGAATGGCGAGATGCGGTATTTGATTGCTTCGGCTGCTGTTATTACGTAAAGGCACTTTCATGGTTTGTGGGCCAAGCACAAGCCATGATTTAAGACACTGATACGAGACCAAGGAATCTCTAGTACTGAATTTAAATCTTACATAGCCTTTCCCTTGCCAGAGACAGTTGCTCCTGTCTTACCACCCACACAACAACCTGATATACATGCTGTCATCGAATTGCAGTCCAGTTTTGCCAAACCCAAACGGAACTGTGGGGTTTTTCTTAGGGTTTCGTTGGGCATGCGGATTTACTACCCATCAGTTCTCACTTATCTTCAACTTTCTGTTGTATCATAGTGACTACTGGAGTCTCGGCGTTGCATGTCAGGGAAAAGGGATGTTCGTACCCGGACTTCAGGTCATCTCCGCACCTCGGTGCACTCAGAGGACCGTTCAAGCCGGTTCCAGAGAGAATGGAGCTGCTGATATATCGGGGAGTTCAAACCTGGGCCCCGTAGACGAGGGGATCCGTCCCCTTCAGTTGCTCTGGTGCAAGCGCTGCGGATTCCTAGCACTCGTGGTAAAGTATGTTTAGTTTACTGGTGTGCACGTCGGCCGCTGCCTTTGACCAACCCTTATAATCGTTTTACAACCCCCGACCCTCCTTCTCCCAGATCTTTCTGCAAAGTTACCACCTTTTCGGTACATCATGGGTGTCGTACGAGGTTTCGTCTAAATAAATGATCTTATGTCCATTACTGCGAAACTTGCTTAGTTTTGACAAATATATATATATATATATATATATATATATATATATATATATATATATAGCCAAGCTACAATTCTACTGGATTCCATAATAACCCTTATCTTATTCAAAGTGCGGTATTTGAAACCCAGCTCCTTTAGGAGGCCGCGCAAAGTGCAGTGCCCATAAGGAAAATCACAAATTTCTTGCAAATGTGCAACCAATTCATCTAAGATGGGCGCTCTCCCTTTTGCATAGAATCTATAAATTTCTCGACGAATGAAACCGCATGTGAAATTATCTACTTTAGAGAAACGTTTCCTTTTGTTTTCGCACTTGATCGGCGTCCTTGGTATTCCTTTCGTCACAATATTTCTTACTGTACTTCTGTAAATACCCAGATTTTATCATCAGGTTCATTGCATGACCCCTTACCAAGATTATTTGTCACTACATATTTACAAGTGTTCCAAACAAGCGCTCGAATTTGCTTAGAAACAGTTCCCGTTATAACTTTGTTTTGTGAGGCTTCTCCAGTAACATAACTCGGCCCAGTTATTCACACTATTGTCATCACTTTGATTATGTTCACTTGACTGAAAGTAATCTACCACTTGGTTTGAATTTATCACTGCAGTTCCCTCCCACGGTCTCCACATCGTGACGCACAACGAATTTCTGCACGTAATGAAACAGATCAACTGCAAGTTGGAACTTTGGCAACTGAGACTCCACGTGGAGTTGACATGCGCCTGTCACTTCGAGAAAATCAGGGTAACTATTGGTCCTCAACGACAGTGATCCATTTCTGAAGTTTGGAGATAGATTTATGACGGTCATTAGTGGGCGGGAGAGTAGTTTCCTTTGAGCGGTCAACTGCATTCCCGTTCACTATACAGACTTTACCTCTGACGTTATTAGAGGAAATTAGGGCCGAACTGCCGAGCCCTCCCTCATTGGGAGTTGTTCGGATTGGGTTGGACTCGAGAGAGCAGTGGTTCCCAATACCCGTGTGAGATCGGGTACGTCTTCGGATGAGGTTGAGGTAAGCCACATATTCCTGCGTACCAACTTGCATGGCTAGTAGAAGGTGTGCTAGATCACTAGGCGGCCCCACCGAGGTTGTTCGGTACCCTTCCACTTTGGGGTTGGCGCGCGTAAGTGACGTATCCACTTTCATCCCGTCTTGTGTCTCTCGTACCAGATGGTGGGGCTTGTTAGGAACCCAGGTCTTGTCCTCCGGAAAGCCACACGGAGGACGCCAGGCGCACTTTGGGACAACTCGGATACTCCTTGGTTGAAAGAGGCCCGGATCTTAGTCATACGGGTTCAGGACTAATAGGAGTAATACCTCTGAGCTCAACTCAACTGTTCCAAAGGGAAGGGAGCTACTGATATATTGGGGAGTTCAAACATGGGCCCCGTAGACGAGGGGATCCGTCCCCTTCAGTTGCTGTGGTGCGAGCACTGCGGACCCCTAGCACTCGTGGTACCTCTAACGTTACTAGAGGAACCTCGGGCCGAAATGCCGACCCCCTCCCGTAGAGGAGTTATTCGGATTGGGATCGTCTCGAGGGGTCAGTGGTTCCCAATACCCGAGCGAGATCGGGTACGTCTCCGGACGGGGTTGAGGGAAGCCATTAATATTCCCGCCTACTAGCCTACATAGCTAGAAGAAGGTGTGCTAGATAACCAGGCGACCCTACCGAGGATGCTCGGTCGACTTCTCCTTTGAGATTGGCGCGCGTAAGTAGGGTATCCACTTCCATCCCGTCTTGTGTCCCTCGTACCAGATGGTGGAATTGTTAGTCTCCAGGTCTTAAAAGCACAAACGTCTGAAGTTTGTCACTAAGGTCTTAGAAGCACGTCTGCTTAGAAGCACAAACTACAGAAACTTCGTAGTAAACAGATCCACTATCAGAGCAGATAAACAGTTCAAGCTCCTCTCTCCTCTTCATGCCCCGCTTGTCTTCTTGTGTTGGGTAGACAGTACATAATACCTATCACTGCAGTTACTGAAACGAGCATTAGATCTGACAGCATGGGTGACTCATATGTACTCTCATACACTCATTTCGTAGTAAACAGATCCACTAACAGAGCAGATAAACAGTTGAAGCTCCTCTCTCCCTCTTCATGCCCCGCTTGTCTTCTTGTGGTGGGTAGACAGTACATAATACCTATCACTGCAGTTACTGAAACGAGCATTAGATCTGACAGCATGGGTGACTCATATGTACTCTCATACACTCATTTCGTAGTAAACAGATCCACTAACAGAGCAGATAAACAGTTCAAGCTCCCCTCCCTCTTCATGCCCCGCTTGTCTTCTTGTGGTGGGTAGACAGTACATAATACCTATCACTGCAGTTACTGAAACGAGCATTAGATCTGACAGCATGGGTGACTCATATGTACTCTCATACACTCTTTTCGTAGTAAACAGATCCACTAACAGAGCAGATAAACAGTTCAAGCTCCCCTCCCTCTTCATGCCCCGCTTGTCTTCTTGTGGTGGGTAGACAGTACATAATACCTATCACTGCAGTTACTGAAACGAGCATTAGATCTGACTGCATGGGTGACTCATATGTACTCTCATACACTCATTTCTTAGTAAACAGATCCACTAACAGAGCAGATAAACAGTTCAAGCTCCCCTCCCTCTTCATGCCCCGCTTGTCTTCTTGTGGTGGGTAGACAGTACATAATACCTATCACTGCAGTTACTGAAACGAGCATTAGATCTGACAGCATGGGTGACTCATATGTACTCTCATACACCCATTTCGTAGTAAACAGATCCACGAACAGAGCAGATAAACAGTTCAAGCTCCTCTCTCTCTTCACGCCCCGCTTGTCTTCTTGTGGTGGGTAGACAGTACATAATACCTATCACTGCAGTTACTGAAACGAGCATTAGATCTGACAGCATGGGTGACTCATATGTACTCTCATACACCCATTTCGTAGTAAACAGATCCACGAACAGAGCAGATAAACAGTTCAAGCTCCTCTCTCTCTTCACGCCCCGCTTGTCTTCTTGTGGTGGGTAGACAGTACATAATACCTATCACTGCAGTTACTGAAACGAGCATTAGATCTGACAGCATGGGTGACTCATATGTACTCTCATACACCCATTTCGTAGTAAACAGATCCACTAACAGAGCAGATATACAGTTCAAGCTCCTCTCTCTCTCTCTCTCTCTCTCTCTCTCTCTCTCTCTCTCTCTCTCTCTCTCTCTCTCTCTCTCTCTCTCTCTCTCTCTCTCTCTCTCTCTCTCTCTCTCTCTCTCTCTCTCTTCATGCCCCGCTTGTCTTCTTGTGGTGGGTAGACAGTACATAATACCTATCACTACAGTTACTGAATTGAGCATTAGATCTGACAGCATGGGTGACTCATATGTACTCTCATACACTCATTTCGTAGTAAACAGATCCACTAACAGAGCAGATATACAGTTCAAGCTCCTCTCTCTCTCTCTCTCTCTCTCTCTCTCTCTCTCTCTCTCTCTCTCTCTCTCTCTCTCTCTCTCTCTCTCTCTCTCTCTCTCTCTCTCTCTCTCTCTCTCTCTCTCTCTCTCTCTCTCTTTTCATGCCCCGCTTGTCTTCTTGTAGTGGGTAGACAGTACATAATACCTATCACTGCAGTTACTGAAACGAGCAATAGATCTGAAAGCATGGGTCACTCATATGTACTCTCATACTCTCATTTCGTAGTAAACAGATCCACTATCAGAGCAGATAAACAGTTCAAGCTCCACTCTCTCTCTCTCTCTCTCTCTCTCTCTCTCTCTCTCTCTCTCTCTCTCTCTCTCTCTATTCATGCCCCGCTTGTCTTCTTGTGGTGGGTAGACAGTACATAATACCTATCACTACAGTTACTGAAATGAGCATTAGATCTGACAGCATGGGTGACTCATATGTACTCTCATACACTCATTTCGTAGTAAACAGATCCACTAACAGAGCAGATATACAGCTCAAGCTCTTCTCTCTCTTCATGCCCCGCTTGCCTTCTTGTAATGGGTAGACAGTACATAATACCTATCACTGCAGCTACTGAAACGACCATTAGATCTGACAGCATGGGTGACGCATATGTACTCTCATACTCTCATTTCATAGTAAACAGATCCACTAACAGAGCAGATAAACAGTTGAAGCTCCTCTCCCTCTTCATGTCCCGCTTGTCTTCTTGGGGTGGGTAGACAGTACATAATACCTTTCGCTACAGTTACTGAAATGACCATTAGATCTGTCAGCATAGGTGACTCATATGTACTCTCATACTCTCATTTCACAGTAAACAGATCCACTAACAGAGCAGATAAATAGTTCAAGCTCCTCTCCCTCTTCATGCCCCGCTTGTCTTCTTGTGGTGGGTAGACAGTACATAATACCTATCACTGCAGTTACTGAAACGAGCATCAGATCTGACAGCATGGGTGACTCATATTTACTCTCATACACTCATTTCGTAGTAAACAGATCCACTAACGGAGCAGATAAACAGTTCAAGCTCCTCTCTCTCTTCATGCCCCGCTTGCCTTCTTGTAGTGGGTAGACAGTATATAATACCTATCACTGCAGTTACTGAAACGACCATTAGATCTGACAGCATGGGTGACTCATATGTACTCTCATACTCTTATTTCATAGTAAACAGGTCCACTAACAGAGCAGATAAATAGTTCAAGCTCCTCTCCCTCTTCATGCCCCGCTTGTCTTCTTGTGGTGGGTAGACAGTACATAATACCTATCACTGCAGTTACTGAAACGACCATTAGTTCTGACAGCATGGGTGACTCATATGTACTCTCATACACTCATTTCGTAGTAAACAGATCCACTAACAGAGCAGATAAACAGTTCAAGCTCCTCTCTCTTCATGCCCCGCTTGCCTTCTTGTAGTGGGTAGACAGTACATAATACCTATCACTGCAGTTACTGAAACGACCATTAGATCTGACAGCATGGGTGACTCATATGTACTCTCATACTCTCATTTCATAGTAAGCAGATCCACTAACAGAGCAGATAAATAGTTCAAGCTCCTCTCCCTCTTCATGCCCCGCTTGTCTTCTTGTGTTGGGAAGACAGTACATAATACCTATCACTGCAGTTACTGAAACGAGCATTAGATCTGACAGCATGGGTGACTCATATGTACTCTCATACACTCATTTCGTAGTAAACAGATCCACTGACAGAGCAGATAAATAGTTCAAGCTCCTCTCCCTCTTCATGCCCCGCTTGTCTTCTTGTGGTGGGTAGACAGTACATAATACCTATCACTGCAGTTACAAAAACGAGCATTAGATCTGACAGCATGGATGACTCATATGTACCCTCATACTCTCATTTCGTAGTAAACAGATCCACTAACAGAGCAGATAAACAGTTCAAGCTCCTCTCCCTCTTCATGCCCCGCTTGTCTTCTTGTGGTGGGTAGACAGTACATAATACCTATCACTGCAGTTACTGAAACGAGCATTAGATCTGACAGCGTGCGTGACTCATATGTACTCTCATACTCTCATTTCGTAGTAAACAGATCCACTAACAGAGCAGATAAACAGTTCAAGCTCCTCTCCCTCTTCATGCCCCGCTTGTCTTCTTGTGGTGGGTGGACGGTACATAATACCTATCACTGCAGCTACTGAAACGAGCATTAGATCTGACAGCATGGGTGACTCATATGTACTCTCATACACTCATTTCATAGTAAACAGATCCACTAACAGAGCAGATAAACAGTTCAAGCTCCTCTCCGTCTTCATGCCTCGCTTGGCTTCTTGTGGTGGGTAGACGGTACATAATACCTATCACTGCAGTTACTGAAAGGAGCATTAGATCTGACAGAATGGATGACTGATATGTACTCTCATACACTCATTTCGTAGTAAACTGATCCACTAACAGACCAGATAAACAGTTCAAGCTCCTCTCCCTCTTCATGCCTCGCTTGTCTTCTAGTGGTGGGTAGACAGTACATAATACCTTATCACTGCAATTACTGAAACGAGCATTAGATCTGACAGCATGGATGACTCATATCTACTCTCATACACTCATTTCGTAGTAAACAGATCCACTAACAGAACAGATTCAAGCTCCTCTCTCCCTCTTCATGCCCCGCTTGTCTTCTTGTGGTGGGTAGACAGTACATAATACCTATCACTGCAGTTACTGAAACGAGCATTAGATCTGACAGCATGGATGACTCATATGTACTCTCATACACTCATTTCGTAGTAAACAGATCCACTAACAGAACAGATTCAAGCTCCTCTCTCCCTCTTCAGGCCCCGCTTGTCTTCTTGTGGTGGGTAGACAGTACATAATACCTATCACTACAGTTACTGAAACAAGCATTAGATCTGACAGAATGGTTGACTCATATGTACTCTCATACATTCATTTCGTAGTAAACAGATCCACTAACAGAACAGATAAACAGTTGAAGCTCCTCTCCCTCTTCATGCCCCGCTTGTCTTCTTGTGGTGGGTAGACAGTACATAATACCTATCACTGCAGTTACTGAAACGAGCATTAGATCTGACAGCATGCGTGACTCATATGTACTCTCATACTCTCATTTCGTAGTAAACAGATCCACTAACAGAGCAGATAAACAGTTCAAGCTCCTCTCCCTCTTCATGCCCCGCTTGTCTTCTTGTGGTGGGTGGACAGTACATAATACCTATCACTGCAGCTACTGAAACGAGCATTAGATCTGGAAGCATGGGTGACTCATATGTACTCTCATACACTCATTTCATAGTAAACAGATCCACTAACAGAGCAGATAAACAGTTCAAGCTCCTCTCCGTCTTCATGCCTCGCTTGGCTTCTTGTGGTGGGTAGACGGTACATAATACCTATCACTGCAGTTACTGAAAGGAGCATTAGATCTGACAGAATGGATGACTGATATGTACTCTCATACACTCATTTCGTAGTAAACTGATCCACTAACAGACCAGATAAACAGTTCAAGCTCCTCTCCCTCTTCATGCCTCGCTTGTCTTCTAGTGGTGGGTAGACAGTACATAATACCTTATCACTGCAATTACTGAAACGAGCATTAGATCTGACAGCATGGATGACTCATATCTACTCTCATACACTCATTTCGTAGTAAACAGATCCACTAACAGAACAGATAAACAGTTCAAGCTCCTCTCTCCCTCTTCATGCCCCGCTTGTCTTCTTGTGGTGGGTAGACAGTACATAATACCTATCACTGCAGTTACTGAAACGAGCATTAGATCTGACAGCATGGATGACTCATATGTACTCTCATACACTCATTTCGTAGTAAACAGATCCACTAACAGAACAGATAAACAGTTCAAGCTCCTCTCTCCCTCTTCATGCCCCGCTTGTCTTCTTGTGGTGGGTAGACAGTACATAATACCTATCACTGCAGTTACTGAAACGAGCATTAGATCTGACAGCATGGATGACTCATATGTACTCTCATACACTCATTTCGTAGTAAACAGATCCACTAACAGAACAGATAAACAGTTCAAGCTCCTCTCTCCCTCTTCAGGCCCCGCTTGTCTTCTTGTGGTGGGTAGACAGTACATAATACCTATCACTGCAGTTGCTGAAACAAGCATTAGATCTGACAGAATGGTTGACTCATATGTACTCTCATACACTCATTTCGTAGTAAACAGATCCACTAACAGAACAGATAAACAGTTCAAGCTCCTCTCTCCCTCTTCAGGCCCCGCTTGTCTTCTTGTGGTGGGTAGACAGTACATAATACCTATCACTGCAGTTACTGAAACGAGCATTAGATCTGACAGAATGGTTGACTCATATGTACTCTCATACACTCATTTCGTAGTAAACAGATCCACTAACAGAACAGATAAACAGTTCAAGCTCCTCTCTCCCTCTTCATGCCCCGCTTGTCTTCTTGTGGTGGGTAGACAGTACATAATACCTATCACTGCAGTTACTGAAACAAGCATTAGATCTGACAGAATGGTTGACTCATATGTACTCTCATACACTCATTTCGTAGTAAACAGATCCACTAACAGAGCAGATAAACAGTTGAAGCTCCTCTCTCCCTCTTCATGCCTCGCTTGTCTTCTTGTGGTGGGTAGACAGTACATAATACCTATCACTACAGTTACTGAAACAAGCATTAGATCTGACAGAATGGTTGACTCATATGTACTCTCATACACTCATTTCGTAGTAAACAGATCCACTAACAGAGCAGATAAACAGTTGAAGCTCCTCTCTCCATCTTCATGCCTCGCTTGTCTTCTTGTGGTGGGTAGACAGTACATAATACCTATCACTGCAGTTACTGAATCGAGCATTAGATCTAAATCCTCTGCCTCTTCATGCCCCCCTTGTCTTCTATAAGTACCAAAGCTTAATTTATTATTAAATAAATAATAAATAAATTTATAAATAAATATGGTAATTTCAGGTTTTATTTAATAATAATGTAATATAATAAAAATAATTTAATAATGTTATACATAATAGTATAATAATTTATTTACAAATAAGTAAGTTTAATAATAAATTAAACTTTGGTATTTGTAGGAAGTCTATTGATAATTACATAATTGATAATTACATAAACAATACAATTTTAACTCTTTTTAGCATAAATTTGCTGTTTTCAATAGTCTGATTTAGAGATTAATAAATATACCCTGAATAAAAATGAATTTAATAAAGAATATAAATATATTACTAATACTGCTTTAATTAATGGGTTTAATAAAGACTTAAATAAAAAAATTGAATAACTCATACCTCAAAAAACTGTTAATGATATGTCTACTCTTAGAAAAATAAAAGACTTAAAATTTTAAACAATTTACCACCATCTTTGAGTAAAAAAATGTTTTCAATTTTTTTTAAGTGTTTGGTATAATTTTAGTTCCTCAAAATAAATATAATATTGAAATATATTGCATTTCTCTAAAACAGATAAAACTCCTAATAATAAAAAATCTGGTATTTGTCAGTTTAATTGTTTCGATTGTGATAAAATTTATATTGGAAAGACAAAAGGTAATTTAGAAACCAGAACATAAGAACATTTTCGTAACATTAACTATAAACAGACTGATAAATCGACCGTAGCAGATCATAGTCCCCCTGAATGCGATGCACTAGTCCCAGCGTTTCTGCCAGTCTTCAAAGACATGCTGGAAACCATTTTTGAGAAATCCTTCAAAATCACCTCCGTAGCCTTCACCACTGCTTCCGATGATGGACAATGTCTTCCACAACGGCGTTTCTTCAAGTTAGGGAATAGAAAAAAGTCACATGGGGCTAAATCCGGACTATAGGAAGGGTGAGGGATGCACTTCACGTTGATTTTTACAAGATATTCAGCAACAACATTGGCAATATGCTGCCGCGCATTATCATGGTGCCGCATCCAGCCTGCTACACGGAAATGTGGTCTTTTGATTCTGATATGGACTTGCAATGTTTTCAGGACATCCCTGTAGTATTGCCAAGGTTACTGATGTGTGTGCAGGCACAACATGGTGATAAACCATTCCATGAATATCAAAGAATGAGATGACCATAACTTTCCCAGCAGAGGCAACCACTTTTGCCTTTTTGGGGGTTGGTGATGAAGGAGATTTCCTCACTGAGCTTTGCTGCTTGCTCTCAGGATCAAAATGATGCAGCCAAGTTACATCAGCAGTGATTACGTTTGAAATAAACTCCGGATCTTCCTCTAACATCAACTTTAACTGCATGCAGACCTGCATGCGAATGTCCTTTTGTTCGGGAATCAACAGTCTTGGAACCCATTGCGCACAAACACGTCTCATGTGTAATGTTTCTGTCACCAACGTGTGGATGGCCCCCAATGAAATGTTCAGTATTTCAGAAAGTGATCTTAAGGTAATTCGTCGATCCTCTCTCACAATGGCAGCAGCAGTGTTGATGTTTTCTTCCGTAAGAACAGTAACTGGGGGACCGGGGCCACCTTCCTTTGAAATTGATTGTATCCCTTCTTTAAATATTTTAAACCACCTTCGAGCTGTGCTGTAGGGAAGAACAGACTTTCCATAGGCCTCCTGTAACATTGTATAGGCCTCAACTGAATATTTGTTGAGACGAAAGCAGAATTTCAAAGTCGCATATTGTTCCTCGCGTGTTACCTCCATTGCAGCGGTAGGCGATACTGAACATGTCTGAACTTACGTGGTTCTCACAGGCGAGAACCAGGAGTACAAACAATGAAACTACTACGGCGTGTTTGTTTTTCCATATTAAGCTAACAGATAATAATAGGAGGATAACTGAACTTTTAAGTTACAAATTGTTATATTTGTATATAAAACTGGCTTACACGTATAAAGAAAGTTTGTAATCATTCCATAGGTGATATTATATTGTAAACCTAAAGGTAAACGGAAATTAGACAAGTTGGAGAACAAATGGAAATGTGTACTATGATAAAAGAACAGACTGTTGCCTGAAACGTGGAGCGAAGAAGAGGCAAAGGAAGAAGGCGATGATGAAGAAGAGAAAATATGATGAAGAAGAAATTTTTATTCTTAAATCTGCATGCATCTACGGCAAACCCTTCCTCATCCACGAAGGATTTTTAATGTGATGCAGTGGCCCCTAGTAGCTGTTCCTTACACTAAAAATTCACATTACTACCTCCCCTATCACTGCAACCCTTAACATAATCTAGCGTTCTTCTCCCCAGTCATCTGATTGATTGCCTAGTTCCGAGCTTCGGCCCCGGGATATGCAGATTTCCTTTCCTTCGTCCTCAATTCCGCTTCCTTCCCTTGCCGTCTTTCATTTTTCACCCTCCGAATATCATTTTATGCAACAGATCCTAAGCAGCGTTGCCAATTCAAGTATCGTAATCTTTTGAGAAGTATATTTTATGATATATAATGACCGGAGTACGCTGAAATCGAGCGAGGATTTGATTCCAACCAAGGAGACTAATCCCATCCGAGGAAAATAATTCAGATCTTCTGCTTGCCCTCTTCTTGGATAGCAACGAAAGGAAATCTAACCAGAGGCTTTTAAAAGTGCCACACGGGTCATGTATTTTTGTGAATATGTATATCTCCGGGAAATGCCATGGGACATTTTGTGCTCTAAGACTCCTGCAAGATGGGGTCAAGTGACAGGAGGCTCCAGCCCAAATACGCTCGAAAAAGTCACTAAGGCCCGGTTACATAAAAATCGCTAACTGTAGTTCATTTATAATCGAAGATCAAAATTTAAGTAAGTTTACGAACTCGCGTGGGTTGTAAAATGCTGATCTTAGATCAGGAGAGATCACACAAACGGATACGGCAACATCGCCAAAAATGTTGCAACTTTCGTGTTGTATCGAAAGGATTCGAGAATTATCGAAATTATTCGACTCTGTATTACTCAAGTGCGCAGAGTAGCCAATCTAGACATAATAAAATATAAATAAATCTTTCACTTTATGCTTATTAGTCCTATAAATATGTAGTTTTCTTTTTATTTAAGCAGTATAATAATTTACTCCATGTTGAAACAGTTTTTATCAAAAGTTAATCATTTCGCTTATTTTGACTCTGTTATATGTCTAATGTACATATTTTTCATTTTGGTCTGTTTATAACACTGTGAGTTGGAAAACATAAACAAAAAATTGAAGTTCAAGCAAAGAAGATGCATTCAGCTAATTTTAAATTTAGGAAAAAACTATATTGGTGGACATTGTCCTCCAAAATAAAGATGTAATAGAAAATAGAAAAACGGACAGCAATACGACAAAGAAAAAGGAACAGGCGTGGAAGGAAATAACAGCAGAATTTAATTCCAGAAGTTATGTTGACCAGAAAGATTTGAAACTATGTTAAGAAAATATTAAAAAGTGCACAAAAAATTAACGCTGATGATTAAGTTCAGATACATAAAACGGGAGGAGGTATGTTTGTGCCATCTTCCTTAGACGAAACTGCGCACGAGCTAATTGCAGCACTGAAGCCGCAGTTTCATCCCATTAGCTGCGACTTCGATGACGACGTGGGTTTCTACACCGAGGAAGTTGCAGAAGTGACTGTGGATGCCATGTGTTCACCACAAGTGGACTTCAATGATATCCAACTGGAGGTCGTGGACGTCTGCAGGTTCGAGAATTCCTCGGAAATGGTGCAGCTGATTGAACCAGGTCCTTCAGCTTCAACTACACCCCGGTCTTCACATGCTGTTAAGAAAAGAAGGAAGACGTTAGGGTACAATTTTATAAGCGAGGCTGGAGTTTTTGTAGAAAGAACATGAACAAAACATGGCATTTGCTAACAAAGAACATGGACTAAGAATGAAAGTTTTACAATTGCAAGTAGAAGTATAACAGAAAAAATTAAATTTAAAGCAGTGAAAAGTAAGGTTATGTAAATTAAAAATAAATATTGATTACCTAAAAGTGTTGTTAATTAGTGCAGCTTTCAGTGCTGTATTTTCCCTTCTATATCTTTGATTTAAATCAGGTGTAGGCAGCTCTTGGTACACACTCCTTCCCCTGTAAACATCATTTGAACATTTCATTCATCGTCCGATATGACTTGACGTTGGAGGTTTTCTCTTATCCTGAAAGATGAATGTCTGGTAACTCTAAGATCTGTGTACCCTGTACTCATTTGTACATCATTTCATTCATCGTCCGATATGACTTAACGTTGGATGTTTTCTCTTATCCTGAAAGATGAATGTCTGGTAACCCTAAGCTCTATGTACCCTGTACTCATTTGTACATCATTTCATTCATCGTGCGATATGACTTAACGTTGGAGGTTTTCTCTTATCCTGAAAGATGAATGTCTGGTAACCCTAAGCTCTATGTACCATGTACTCATTTGTACATCATTTCATTCATCGTCCGTTATGACTTAACGTTGGAGGTTTTCTCTTATCCTGAAAGATGAATGTCTGGTAACCCTAAGCTCTATGTACCCTGTACTCATTTGTACATCATTTCATTCATCGTCCGATATGACTTAACGTTGGAGGTTTTCTCTTATCCTGAAAGATGAATGTCTGGTAACTCTAAGCTCTATGTACCCTGTACTCATTTGAACATCATTTCATTCACCGTGCGATATGACTTAACGTTGGAGGTTTTCTCTTATCCTGAAAGATGAATGTCTGGTAACTCTAAGCTCTATGTACCCTGTACTCGTTTGAAATTCATATCAATCATCGTCCGATATGACTTAACGTTGGAGGTTTTCTCTTATTCTGAAAGATGATGTCTGGTAACTCTAAGCTCTATGTACCCTGTACTCATTTGAACATCATTTCATTCATCGTCCGATATGACTTAACGTTGGAGGTTTTCTCTTATCCTGAAAGATGAATGTCTGATAACTCTAAGCTCTATGTACCCTGTACTTATTTGAACATCATTTATTCATCGTCTGATATGACTTAACGTTGGAGGTTTTCTCTTATCCTGAAAGATGAATGTCTGGTAACCCTAAGCTCTATGTACCCTTTACTCGTTTGAAATTCATATCATTCATCGTCCGATATGACTTAACGTTGGAGGTTTTCTCTTATCCTGAATGATGAATGTCTGGTAACTCTAAGCTCTATGGACCCTGTACTTATTTGAACATCATTTCATTCATCGTCCGATATGACTTAACGTTGGAGGTTTTCTCTTATGCCGAAAGATGAATGTCTGGTAACTCTAAGCTCTATGTACCCTGTACTCATTTGAACATCATTTCACTCATCGTCCGATATGACTTAACGTTGGAGGTTTTCTCTTATCCTGAAAGATGAAAGTCTGGTAACTCCAAGCTCTATGTACCCTGTACTCATTTGAACATCATTTCATTCATTGTCCGATATGACTTAACGTTGGAGGTTTTCTCTTATCCTGAAAGATGAATGTCTGATAACTCTAAGCTCTATGTACCCTGTACTCATTTCAACATTATTTCATTCATCGTCAGATATGACTTAACGTTGGAGGTTTTCTCTTATCCTGAAAGACGAATGTCTGGTAACTCTAAGCTCTATGTACCCTGTACTCATTTGAACATCATTTCATTCATTGTCCGATATGACTTAACGTTGGAGGTTTTCTCTTATCCTGAAGGATGAATGTCTGATAACTCTAAGCTCTATGTACCCTGTACTCATTTCAACATTATTTCATTCATCGTCAGATATGACTTAACTTTGAAGGGTTTCTCTTATCCTGAAAGATGAATGTCTAGTAACTCTAAGCTCTATGCACCCTGTACTCATTTGAACATCATTTCATTCATTGTCCGATATGACTTAACGTTGGAGGTTTTCTCTTATCCTGAAAGATGAATGTCTGGTAACCCTAAGCTCTATGTACCCTGTACTCGTTTGAAATTCATATCATTCATCGTCCGATATGACTTAACGTTGGAGGTTTTCTCTTATCCTGAAAGATGAATGTCTGGTAGCTAAGCTCTATGTACCCTGTACTCATTTGAACATCATTTCATTCATCGTCCGATATGACTTAACGTTGGAGGTTTTCTCGTATCCTGAAAGATGAATGTCTGGTAACTCTAAGATCTGTGTACCCTGTACTCATTTGAACATCATTTCATTGATCGTCCGATATGACTTAACGTTGGAGGTTTTCTATTTTCCTGAAAGATGAATGTCTGGTAACTCTAAGCTCTATGTACCCTGTACTCATTTGAACATCATTTCATTCATCGTCCGATATGACTTAACGTTGGAGGTTTTCTCTTTTCCTGAAAGATGAATGTCTGGTAACTCTAAGCTCTATGTACCCTGTACTCATTTGAACATCATTTCATTCACCGTGCGATATGACTTAACGTTGGAGGTTTTCTCTTATCCTAAAAGATGAATGTCTGGTAACTCTAAGCTCTATGTACCCTGTACTCGTTTGAAATTCATATCAATCATCGTCCGATATGACTTAACGTTGGAGGTTTTCTCTTATTCTGAAAGATGATGTCTGGTAACTCTAAGCTCTATGTACCCTGTACTCATTTGAACATCATTTCATTCATCGTCCGATATGACTTAACGTTGGAGGTTTTCTCTTATCCTGAAAGATGAATGTCTGATAACTCTAAGCTCTCTGTACCCTGTACTTATTTGAACATCATTTATTCATCGTCTGATATGACTTAACGTTGGAGGTTTTCTCTTATCCTAAAAGATGAATGTCTGGTAACCCTAAGCTCTATGTACCCTGTACTCGTTTGAAATTCATATCATTCATCGTCCGATATGACTTAACGTTGGAGGTTTTCTCTTATCCTGAATGATGAATGTCTGGTAACTCTAAGCTCTATGGACCCTGTACTTATTTGAACATCATTTCATTCATCGTCCGATATGACTTAACGTTGGAGGTTTTCTCTTATGCTGAAAGATGAATGTCTGGTAACTCTAAGCTCTATGTACCCTGTACTCATTTGAACATCATTTCACTCATCGTCCGATATGACTTAACGTTGGAGGTTTTCTCTTATCCTGAAAGATGAAAGTCTGGTAACTCCAAGCTCTATGTACCCTGTACTCATTTGAACATCATTTCATTCACTGTCCGATATGACTTAACGTTGGAGGTTTTCTCTTATCCTGAAAGATGATTGTCTGATAACTCTAAGCTCTATGTACCCTGTACTCATTTCAACATTATTTCATTCATCGTCAGATAGGACTTAACGTTGGAGGTTTTCTCTTATCCTGAAAGACGAATGTCTGGTAACTCTAAGCTCTATGTACCCTGTACTCATTTGAACATCATTTCATTCATTGTCCGATATGACTTAACGTTGGAGGTTTTCTCTTATCCTGAAGGATGAATGTCTGATAACTCTAAGCTCTATGTACCCTGTACTCATTTCAACATTATTTCATTCATCGTCAGATATGACTTAACTTTGAAGGGTTTCTCTTATCCTGAAAGATGAATGTCTAGTAACTCTAAGCTCTATGCACCCTGTACTCATTTGAACATCATTTCATTCATTGTCCGATATGACTTAACGTTGGAGGTTTTCTCTTATCCTGAAAGATGAATGTCTGGTAACCCTAAGCTCTATGTACCCTGTACTCGTTTGAAATTCATATCATTCATCGTCCGATATGACTTAACGTTGGAGGTTTTCTCTTATCCTGAAAGATGAATGTCTGGTAACTCTAAGCTCTATGTACCCTGTACTCATTTGAACATCATTTCATTCATTGTCCGATATGACTTAACGTTGGAGGTTTTCTCTTATCCTGAAAGATGAATGTCTGATAACTCTAAGCTCTATGTACCCTGTACTCATTTCAACATTATTTCATTCATCGTCAGATATGACTTAACTTTGAAGGGTTTCTCTTATCCTGAAAGTTGAATGTCTAGTAACTCTAAGCTCTATGTACCCTGTACTTATTTGAACATCATTTCATTGATCGTCCGATATGACTTTACGTTGGAGGCTTTCTATTATCCTGAAAGATGAATGTCTGATAAGTCTAAGCTCTATGTACCCTGTACTCATTTGAACATCATTTCATTCATCGTCCGATATGACTTAACGTTGGAGGTTTTCTCTTATCCTGAAAGATGAATGTCTGGTAACTCTAAGATCTGTGTACCCTGTACTCATTTGAACATCATTTCATTCATCGTCCGATATGACTTAACGTTGGAGGTTTTCTCTTTTCCTGAAAGATGAATGTCTGGTAACTCTAAACTCTATGTACCCTGTACTCATTTGAACATCATTTCATTCATCGTCCGATATGACTTAACGTTGGAGGTTTTCTCTTTTCCTGAAAGATGAATGTCTGGTAACTCTAAGCTCTATGTACCCTGTACTCATTTGAACATCATTTCATTCACCGTGCGATATGACTTAACGTTGGAGGTTTTCTCTTATCCTGAAAGATGAATGTCTGGTAACTCTAAGCTCTATGTACCCTGTACTCGTTTGAAATTCATATCAATCATCGTCCGATATGACTTAACGTTGGAGGTTTTCTCTTATTCTGAAAGATGATGTCTGGTAACTCTAAGCTCTATGTACCCTGTACTCATTTGAACATCATTTCATTCATCGTCCGATATGACTTAACGTTGGAGGTTTTCTCTTATCCTGAAAGATGAATGTCTGATAACTCTAAGCTCTATGTACCCTGTACTTATTTGAACATCATTTATTCATCGTCTGATATGACTTAACGTTGGAGGTTTTCTCTTATCCTGAAAGATGAATGTCTGGTAACCCTAAGCTCTATGTACCCTGTACTCGTTTGAAATTCATATCATTCATCGTCCGATATGACTTAACGTTGGAGGTTTTCTCTTATCCTGAATGATGAATGTCTGGTAACTCTAAGCTCTATGGACCCTGTACTTATTTGAACATCATTTCATTCATCGTCCGATATGACTTAACGTTGGAGGTTTTCTCTTATGCTGAAAGATGAATGTCTGGTAACTCTAAGCTCTATGTACCCTGTACTCATCTGAACATCATTTCACTCATCGTCCGATATGACTTAACGTTGGAGGTTTTCTCTTATCCTGAAAGATGAATGTCTGGTAACTCCAAGCTGTATGTACCCTGTACTCATTTGAACATCATTTCATTCATTGTCCGATATGACTTAACGTTGGAGTTTTTCTCTTATCCTGAAAGACGAATGTCTGGTAACTCTAAGCTCTATGTACCCTGTACTCATTTGAACATCATTTCATTCATTGTCCGATATGACTTAACGTTGGAGGTTTTCTCTTATCCTGAAAGATGAATGTCTGATAACTCTAAGCTCTATGTACCCTGTACTCATTTCAACATTATTTCATTCATCGTCAGATATGACTTAACTTTGAAGGGTTTCTCTTATCCTGAAAGATGAATGTCTAGTAACTCTAAGCTCTATGCACCCTGTACTCATTTGAACATCATTTCATTCATTGTCCGATATGACTTAACGTTGGAGGTTTTCTCTTATCCTGAAAGATGAATGTCTGGTAACCCTAAGCTCTATGTACCCTGTACTCGTTTGAAATTCATATCATTCATCGTCCGATATGACTTAACGTTGGAGGTTTTCTCTTATCCTGAAAGATGAATGTCTGGTAACTCTAAGCTCTATGTACCCTGTACTCATTTGAACATCATTTCATTCATTGTCCGATATGACTTAACGTTGGAGGTTTTCTCTTATCCTGAAAGATGAATGTCTGATAACTCTAAGCTCTATGTACCCTGTACTCATTTCAACATTATTTCATTCATCGTCAGATATGACTTAACTTTGAAGGGTTTCTCTTATCCTGAAAGATGAATGTCTAGTAACTCTAAGCTCTATGTACCCTGTACTTATTTGAACATCATTTCATTGATCGTCCGATATGACTTTACGTTGGAGGCTTTCTATTATCCTGAAAGATGAATGTCTGATAAGTCTAAGCTCTATGTACCCTGTACTCATTTGAACATCATTTCATTCATCGTCCGATATGACTTAACGTTGGAGGTTTTCTCTTATCCTGAAAGATGAATGTCTGGTATCTCTAAGCTCTATGTACCCTGTACTTATTTGAACATCATTCCATTCATCGTCTGATATGAATTAGTTGGTTTTTGAAATATATACTGTTATTCACCACTTTTCATACAGTTTACAACTAGACTTATTTTTATTTTTATTGGAACAAAGCATAAAACATAATTCTAAGCATCAAATTAGAGCAGTGTGGTGCTGGAGCCATGTTGCCTTTGTCTACCAGCCTGAGTGCTGCCCTCACATATAGTTGTGAATGCCAGGCATATGTGATGATCATTCAACTGCCACTGGGAGATAATTTGTTCAGTATCACGCACCTCCAGTCGAGAAGTTGGATTACGAGGTCGAGACCGCTGCCTATCTCAACTCCTAACTTTCGTCACAATGCACTGTTCTACACCCATCACTCTTCTTGGGAACGTCTTGAGTGTTCGCAGTTACCTTACTGGGAACCAGTGCTCCATGCTGTAACCCACAACACAATGGTCCAGGTCTAAATTTTATTTTATTAGGTTGCGGAAGCTTATTTGAATATACAATGTTTCATCCAACCTACCTAGTAGCTCCTTTAAATTCGAGTGACTTTAGCTACTCCCAGAGATTCAGAACGCTGTTCTTTCATCTGTCTATTTAAGCTAAACTTTGAGGCGGGCGATCCACGTAGAAGTTTACGCTCATTTGTCCGCGTGCATTAAGATAGCGCCACAGTCTGGAAGTGATGGAAGGTAACTGGATCGTTTGCTTTGGCAGTTCTGAGGCCCAGTCAACTTCCTGGAAGCAGTTAATGGATTTAATAACTTAGAGGCATTGTCTAAATTCCGACGGTTATGTTTTAACCTGCTCGTTACAGAATGAAAGAAAAACAAATTTTGATATATCCAAGAAAGGGGAATAAATTACCTGATATACATGACAAATGAGACGCATGTGTTGATCTTCCTAGTAATCCGAGGCGTGTCCGTAAAATAAGGTCTCCAATTTTATTTAATATAAAAAACGTGTTTATTGCCAATGTATGTTACATTGATGGAAAGCGCCCACGCCGTGGCTCAGTGGTTAGACCGCTTGGCTCTCACCAAGGCGGCCCGGGTTCGATCCCAGACAACCGCAAATATAGATTTGTGATGGAAAACACGGCGCCGGGGCGGGTTTTCCCCGGGATCTCCGGTTTCCCCCGCCATCTCATTCCACCGGTGCTCCATCTTCATCTCATGTATCATCAGTGTCATCGCCTGCGGTGCCGTATGTAGTAAAAGCGGGCGTTAAACACTACACATTAATTTGTTGGAAAGCCGGAACTTACAGCTATTTTTCAACATAATCACCATTGCGATCAATGCACTTTCGCATGCGCTGTGGCAGTTTTTGTATACCCCTGTCATAGCACTCTACCGCCAAGTTGCGCAGGTAGAGCTCAACCTCGTTTTACCAATCATCGTCGGTCTGGAAATGTGTTCCACCCAGGTGTGACTTCAACTCAGGAAACAAATGATAATCACTAGGTGCTAAGTCTGGACTGTAGGGGGCTTGAGTGAGGATGTCCATTCCGAACTGGGCCAGAAGATCAGCCGTTGCATGTGTAGTATCAGGACCAGCGTTGTTGTGATGAAAAATCACTGCCCTCCTTCGATTTTGAATGGCACGTCGCAATTCTTTTAGTCTCATAGTACATAGTGGCGCTTATTGTTGTGCCGGTAGGCATAAACTGGCACAACAATACTCCTTTTGTGTCCCAAACATTGGCCATCACTTTGCCCGCAGAAAATGTCTGGTTGAGCTTTCGCAGCTTTGGGGAATTCGAATGCCGCCACTGACGAGAACGTTCTTTAGTTTCTGGTATTGTGTAGGGCACCCAGGTTTCATCGCCACTGACAATTGAATCCAACAATTCCTCGTCCTGTTCTGCATAGCGCTCCACGAATCGGTGGGCCGCTTCAACACGTTGCCGTTTATGGTCTTCGGTGAGCATTCTGGGGATTCACCTCGCACGCAACTTGCGGTAATGCAAATGTTCAGTCAAAATCTTGTCAATCGTAGTTTTACTGACTTCAGAGATAAGTTCGCACAGCTCGCGAACTGTCACACGCCGATCTTTAAGCATTTCTTGCTCCACTTTTGCAATTGTTTCGGCTGGTGGGGATGCAATGGTGGAGATTTTAAGGTGTGAAACCAAGCTAACGCCACTGTTGCCGGATCTCGCGTAATAGTGCTCTTCACGGCTCCAGCGCCTTGTAGACCTTATTTTACGGACATGCCTCGTACACTCTGAAGTTCTCTGAATCTGACTGAACTTTTGATAAACAATAAAACATATAGAAATTCTTACAGTAGCCCACAGTTTATACAAAATAAACAATTTACAAAATATTAACTATTATTAATCTGAATTTTAAAATAGGACTGGCCCCCTAGCTCAGTCGGTAGATCACCTACCTGACGTGCGAGAGGTCCTGGGTCCCATTCCCAGCTGGGGTGGAGATTTTTCTCCAACCAATATGTTTGTCCATCTTCCCCAGTGTCTGGAAGTATGAATGGCAGTGCGAATGTGTGCGTGATCTAATGATTAAAACACAAAGTATCGGGTTGTCTCATAAATTCGTTCGATTCTTGTTACGTGTTTACGACTAAGAACTCCTGAGAACACTTTTACGTCAAAGAAGTTGCCTAACAATATGGGGTTTGTTTACAAATACTGAAAAGAATGCTATGAACACAAGCCACAGCAACTTATGTAAGAATTGTTAACCAAACTTCAGTACGAGTTTGTGGATGCAACAGTGTGGAGTTGTAACTTGTGAATGTTAATATGGAAGGCAAGAAGGAGCATTTTCGACATTTAATGCTGTTTTATTACCATAAAGGCAAAACCGCCTCACAAACTCAAATTTGTGCTGTTTACGGAGAAGATGCAGTGACGAATCGGGCATGTCAAAAATGGTTTACTCGATTTCGAGCTGGGAACTTCTCTGTGAAAGACAAACCTCGTTCAGGACGACCTGTGGTTACGGATGAGGAAAGGACAAAGGACATGATTACGAAAAACCCCAGAATAACAACTCGGGAGGTAGGTCAGGAGCTTAACTTATCTCAGGCGACTGTAGCCAGGCACCTAAAGAAACTTGGTTACGTAAATCTTCGGGATGTATGGGTTCCGCACGAACTGAGTGAACAAAATTTAGTGCAGCGCGTTACCATCTGTGACGCATTGATAAGACGCAATGAATCTGCCACTTTTCTTAAACAGCTGGTTACAGGAGACGAAAAGTGTATTGTGTACAACAACATCCGAAAGAGAAAGTCATGGCGTAAGAAAGGGGAACCACCACTCTCAGTTCCTAAACCAGGGCTTCATCCTTAGAAGATTATGCTGTGCATTTGGTGAGACTGGAAAGGAATTATTTATTACGAATTTCTTCCTCCTGGGGAGACCATCAATTCAGAGAAATACTGTTCTCAGTTGGATCGTCTGAAGGTTTCCCTAGGAGAGAAAAGGCCAGAGTTAGCATCTAATGGTGGAGTCGTCTTTCATCAAGACAATGCCAAACCACACACTTCTATGGTAACTCGTCAGAAATTAAGGAATTTCAACTGGGATGTGTTACCTCACCCGCCTTATTCTCCAGACATTGCCCCATCCGACTATCATTTATTCCGATCCCTGCAAAACTTCCTTAATGGCAAACGCCGTACTTCCTTGGAGGATTACAGACTCGCCGTAGAAGTGTTCGTCAACCAGAGAACTGCAAGATTTTGGAAAAATGGTATTGATAAGCTTCCTGAGAAATGGAGATATGTTATTATTAATAATGGTGCATACTGCACAAAATAAAGTTTGTTTTGAAAAGTTCATTGCCTTGTTTACTTTCGATGACCTTGCGTATGTAAACAGATTACCCCTACATAATTAGGCAACTTCATTGACGTAGTTGTGATACGGGCATACAGTGCAGGCGTTCTTTATCGTAAACATGTAACAAGAATCGAACGAATTTATGAGACAAACCAATATCTGTAGCCCAACGTTTACAAATTAACATCATTGCCAATGGGTGATATGACCACTTCAGCTGAAGGCGGGGAATAAATGGATAAAAACAAAACAATTAAATACTTACAGTTCTCTCAAAACTGAAGTCGTTATTTATCTTTTACTTCCTTATACAAAGATTCTCACTCTATGACTCTCACTTGTATTATTCGTGGAATTAACCGTTTTCAATATTAGTTTTAGTATTGGCTGTTGGAATTTCATAACACTTATACTTTATTCAAAGAGTATTTATTATTTCTTTCTCTAGTCATGCAAAGAGAACAAAATTTTACAGTCATCACTAGGAAACGGAATTGGTCCTATTTGACTATTTTATTCCTTTATTCAGAAACGTAGACTTTTAAGTTAAAGCACGTTTCCTACAATTATTAGCATAATTCCTTAGTTTTATAATGCCTATTTCATACGTTTGTGCCTATTCTGCCTATTAGTGCCTGAAACTGCCTTTTTAGCCAATTTCTTCTGTTTCTAGTGACAACAGCTTTTTCTTTTGTTGGTTTCAACGTGATGTTTTCGGGGAAGAGAAATTTATTACTGCTACACATTGGATATACAAAAATGGGTATATTAAGGAGACACATCTATGCAAATTGGCCCATAACTTACAATGCCAAATATAGTTTTTTGTCTTAAAATTAATATAGACATACTGCAATAATATAAAGTTTTTCTTTTTATAGCTACAGAAAACTTCACATGACTATTTGTATAACCCTAGCTGCTATTACGTAATTTTAACCTCAGATTTCTCAGAGTCCATATTTTCTACATTTTCCTAACTTCAAAATGTTCCACAGGATGCAGTTTTCTATTAATCTGTTAGAAATTCTAAACATGCCCATAAGGGCAACTGCATATTAAGTGTACCCACTTACATTCGTTGTGTTTTTAGTTATTTGTATTGAAAAGCATTATAATGCTTACTTCTTACTGAAAACGCTTAGGAAAATAAAAATTGATAAATAGGTATTATTATTTTTCCCCTTCGTTGATATGGCGAAGACAAATATTTCACATAGGTACAGGTCATTAATAGGTTGAGGGTATGTATGACTGAAATTTCATGAAAATCGTGAAAATAACGACTTTTTTTATTTTAATTCTATAAAATAATTTAGACATTCCCGAATGTGAAAAATGCATAATTTGCCTCCGGACGCCATTTTTAAATGCTTATTTAAATGTCGCTGGCCTTTAAACTCTGTCAGAGTCACGCCCTCTATTGCCTACATCCACATTCTTTGTCTGTTTTCCGTTCTTAAATTTTCAATTCAAGAAAAGAAAAATAAGGCTTTCAGACAAAATAGTTCCTAAAATGTTGCCAATATATCAGAGGCTGGCTTCTACAACATTACTAGAGAGGTGCAAAACTGGACAAACACAGAATGCCAATGAATCTTTGCATCATGTCATATGGAATAAGTGCCCAAAGGAAGTTTTCATATCAAAACAAAAATTGGATCTTGCTGTTATTAAAAGCATCAGTGAGTTTAACATGGGTAGTCTTAAGTCATTGGAGCTGCAGCGAAATATCAGAGGTGAAAGTGTAGTAGACTCAGCAAGGAAAACTTCAGTGCAGCGAGATCAGACTCGTATCCTGCAAAGCAAGAAGCGAAGTTGTGCAGAAGAAAAGCAACATCTAAAGAAGAAAAAGGTGGAAAAAGCAGCAACAGAGGGGAGGAAAAAGAAATCTGAGGGTCCAACCTATCAGCCTGGTGATTTTAATGTGAGCTGTGCAATCAAATCCTTAATCGCTGTTTTCTCAATGTTCATATTTTCAGCATTTTTCTTCCTGTAAAATGCTCCTTGCGATGCAGTTTTTGTACTACATTCATGAAATTTCCTACACAGGTTCAGAATATCAGGAGGAATGGAAATTGCCCTAGGTTTTATTGTGAAATGTATATAAGCATATATTTTTAATTTTCAAACACAAAACTTACAGTTTTTTAGACAAAAAAGAATATTTGTAAATAAAAAACGTTTTGTGACCTAAACTGAAGGAGACACAGAAAAACCCATATCAATTTCAAAAGGTACGTGTATTATAAACATAGGGTTAAAATATTAGACCAAAATTCAAAATATTTTGTCGCAAGGGACATTTTTAGTGACGTAACAAAAAACATACACAATTTATCATAATTTCTAAACTGCTGCAGAAAAATGGTTTAAATTTAGGTTCTAACATGTTTACAATATACTACACCTATGGTGTAAATTTGAAAAAGCTAGCACTATTAGTTCAGAATTTGAAAATTTCAGTCATACATACCCTTAAAATGGATGCAGAAACTTATACCCCAAGCTTTAATTTTTAAAATTATAATATATGGGACATTTTGAAAATCGCCTGTAATTTAGATATAAACTGTTAATTCCTCAGAAACTATTGTAACTAGAAAGCTGAAACTTGGTATTGTTCCATTCTTGATCTATCACAAAAATAAATGATATAAATTTCAAAAAAAAAAAAAAAAAATAACAAAAGCTTCAGATATTTCAATTTTCATCCTTAAGCCCGCCCAATCAAAACCCATGGGTTTTGTTTTTTGACATAGCTAATTACTCCACACCTTTCTGCTCATTATGGTTCTTACTTAGTAAAGTGGATTTATACGTATTTTAATTATACGACAATATCTGATATTTTAACTTGCTGTGGAGCCATTTATAAAATTTGGATTAAATGTAGAACTATTTCGTCTAGGGAACCACAAAATAATATGTGTTTAGCGAATTTTTTTGCAGCATATGTTACGATGATTGTCATTTCGTTACAGTGCATTTAGGAGCCATTTTTCTAAAATTGTCTAAGTGTTTACTTAGAAAATTTTAGTGCCTATTTTATTGCCCATTTTGCACTTTTTAGTGCCTCTAAATCCGCTACCTAGTCATCACATAGTGACTAGATTTGACAATCACTCTAATTCCCGACTTCACCAACAGATGTTACGACTTATCACAAGTGTAACAATAGTTATAACAAAAACTGTATTACACCGAGTGTTAGCTTAACAGTCGTGTTAAATCTCTTGTTAAACTGACAAGTCAAATTTCTGTAGTTAAGTCCTTAACAATTGTAAATAGTCAAGACGGTTGGCGTGAACGCGGCTGTTGATGTCGATTTGCTATATTTAAGACCGTCTAAATGACATTCGTAATAGAGTACGGCCTTTGAGGAGAAATGATTTTGAGGAACTATCAGACAGGGGTATAGACTGTCGGAACAAGTTGCTATGAAGATTACTGCGGAAGTACAACAGAGGTTAGAACATGCATCGTAAGGAATATGTTGATCTCGCCTTTGCTTAAAGTATTAATAACTTTGCGATTTTATAATTCACTGAATTATGTGCATAATACACTGTCCACCTCCCGTCTTGAAACGTTCAAGTCACTCGTCCTTCGCTCCTCGTTTTAAATTTTCGTAATACTAAGTTAGAACATGCATCGAAAGGAATATGTCGATCTCAACTTTGCTTCAAGTATTAATAACTTTGCGATTTTATAATTCACTGAATTATGTGGATAATACATTGTCCACCTTCCGTCTTCAAACTTTCGAGTCACTCGTCACTTGTCATTCTTCCCTCCTCGTTTTAAATTTACGTAATACTGAGTAAGAACATGCAACGAAAGGAATATGTCAATCTCGCCTTTGCTTCAAGTATTAATAACTTTGCCATTTTATAATTCACTGAATTATGTGGATAATACATTGTTCACCTCCCGTCTTGAAACGTTCAAGTCAATTGTCACTTGTCCTTCTTCGCTCCTCGTTTTAAATTTACGTAATACTGAGTAAGAACATGCAACGAAAGGAATATGTCAATCTCGCCTTTGCTTCAAGTATTAATAACTTTGCCATTTTATAATTCACTGAATTATGTGGATAATACACTGTTCACCTCCCGTCTTGAAACGTTCAAGTCAATTGTCACTTGTCCTTCTTCGCTCCTCGTTTTAAATTTACGTAATACTGAGTAAGAACATGCAACGAAAGGAATATGTCAATCTCGCCTTTGCTTCAAGTATTAATAACTTTGCCATTTTATAATTCACTGAATTATGTGGATAATACATTGTTCACCTCCCGTCTTGAAACGTTCAAGTCAATTGTCACTTGTCCTTCTTCGCTCCTCGTTTTAAATTTACGTAATACTGAGTAAGAACATGCAACGAAAGGAATATGTCAATCTCGCCTTTGCTTCAAGTATTAATAACTTTGCTATTTTATAATTCACTGAATTATGTGCATAATACTGTCCACCTCCCGTCCTGAAACGTAGTTACTCGTCCTTCGGACCTCGTTTTAAATTTACTTAATACTGAGACAGTACATGCATCGAAAGGAATATGCCGATCTCGCCTTTGCTTAAAGTATTAGTAACTTCGCGATTTTATAATTCACTGAATTTTGTGGATAATACACTGTCTACCTCCCGTCTTGAAACGTTTAAGTCACTCGTCATACTGACGAAGTTGTTTGGTGCTTGTAGTAGTGACACATGAATTTGAATTAAATTCGTTTCCAAGTTTTTCCCGCGTGACATTTTATCTTTTACATTTACTGCATCCGTCCTCTTATTTTCCTCGATATCCTTATACTTCGTTACCAATTGAAATAACAATTCTTTCTCCATAAATGAGAAATTGGTCTCACGGCTTTTGTTTACGCTTGTGTTCACCATCACTTTTTCAGTTGTGTGAGACGAACATGAAAACAATGAGCATCGCAGTAAGTTTAGGAAATGATATGACTCATCCATAGCCTTCTATACCTGTAATATTTACGTCTCTTGGCCTTGACACGTGTTTTTTAACATTTTCAGAAAACAGGATGGTGAAATGCGAGAAATTTAACACCTTTGTTAGCGCTGTGACAATTGTTATGTAACATTTGTTAAACTCGATTTTAACATGTCTTGCTGAAATTGGGCATAAGCCAACTATATTCCTATATTCACATTGTGGCTATAAGAAATTACATAATAAGACCAGTTATCTTGATTAACTTCAAGTAATAGAATAGGTTACCTCAGGTTAGAGAATAACTCAAGTAAGTACAGTACTTACATAACATTTATTCGTCCTGTAGGTTGGCTCTCTTGTTGCTTATTCAAACAGTAACAATTTATCTCTATATCCAAGATACACAAGTGAGCAATAACTCATGCTACTTCACGAGAGAGTCTTCAACCAAAAGCTGATCCCGACAACGGCTGAGATTGCATTTTCTCTGGAGAGAAACATGCTGATTGGGTGGTTCCGCCCTTCTTCTTTACCACGTATTCTGTACAGGCCCACCGTTTCCTTCGGCGAAAACGAGAGGTTTTGTTCTTTTGTATCAGTGGATTTGGAGTCGAGGATCGTAAACCGCTTCTTCTGAATGGCATTCAATGATTCAAACTGGATTACCGAACTACACGTCGGCATTCCAAAGGCTGCTCCCATAATTAGCTGTGTCAGCAAAATTTATAGAATGGCCAAGTAATTTTGTTTCCGGTGGAGTTAGATTCACTAATTTTATTAGGTTATCACGAATCGTATTGTTAATTTTTGATTAGGTACATATAAGGTCAATTTATTCCCGTCCATGACCGATAGCTTTTAACGGTGCTGAAAAAAGACAGTCCTACGTCCATAAATTTACTGGTTTGTAATGGAACTCTTGCAGGATGAAATTCCGTTACACCGGCAGTGTTGCAATGATCCTGATAAATTATTAACGTCCCTAACCAACAATTTTCACAACGGCGAATGTGTCAGCCATCCGTGAGAGAATAAAGCGCTATCAAGGACAGCCAGTAGCTTTTGAATCTAATTATTACTTCCAAGATATCATTCGCGGGCGCTGCAGACCCCTAGCACTCGTGCTACCTCTGGCTTTAATAAGATTGAATGTTTATGCAAAAACTATGACCGTAAAAATATGACTATTGTTTGTTGAACAGCTCTCATATTACTGTATTTTCGATACTTCAGTGGCGGTTCTGTAGGTTATACTTTATTTTAAAATCAGAAAATGTTACTGCCGCAAGTAGAACATTACAAAGTCGAAGAAATTGTCAGTAATGTGGTAGCTGTACAGTAACATTATACAAGAAAATAATCGTGTGTCAACTGTCAGTTAACAGTTTCCAAGAGGAAATCACTACATATCTCCTGTCACCTTCTCTTTCTAGTATACTGGATTACTGGAAAACAACCTCAAGGTTTACAGAAACTAATGACGCTAGCTTTTTATGATTTATACAACACATGGAACTTAGTGGAACTATGGTACAGCAAAAAGTTTGTTAATTTCACTGTGAGAGTTTGGAAAATATGGCCAAATTTATTTATTTTAGGTTACCTCACCTAAAAGGTTCCTTTCGACAAAATAACTTAAATTTTGGTTTAATATTTTAACAACAGGTTGACAATACGCCCAGTTTTTATAATTTGCCCTATGTTTCTCTGTGTATCAATAACTTCAGACTCCAGAAATGTTTAAAGCTGTGAATATGGCTTTTTCCCGCAAGTTTGAGTCGTTTGAAGTGCTATAGAAAGTATGCTTAAATGCATCTAGCAATACAATCCAGGGCAATTTCTGTTTGCCCTGTCTCTGTAAAGTGTGTAGCAAGTTTCATTAGTCTAACACTAAAACTACGAGCCAAGGAGCATTTCAAATGTTGGTAAATGGTAACATGTTCCATAGTCAGGAAACAAGAATAAAGAATTAGAATTCATATATAACACTAACAATCACGTAACTTTCAAGCTAGACTATAGCATTTACGAGAGCTGTTCAATAAAGAAGCATCATAATTTTTCGCACTAAAATTCAGTCTTGTTATATTCTGTTAGCTTAATATAAAAGAAACACGCTGTAGTAGTTTCATTGTTGGTACTCCTGGTTCCCGCCTGTGAGAAAGAGGCAACTTCAGACATGTTCAGTATCGACAACCGCTGCAATGGAGAAACACGCGAGGAACAATATGCGGGTTTGAAATTCTGCCTTTGTCTACACAAATCTTCAGTTGAAGCCTATGCAATGTTACAGGAGGCCTATGGAGAGTCTGTTCTTCCCTACAGCACAGCTCGAAGGTGGTTAAAATGTTTAAAGAGGGGAGACAATCAATTTCAAAGGAAGGTAGACCCGCTGCTCCAGTTACTTCTCTTACGGAAGAAAACATCAACACTGCTGCAGCCATTCTGATAGAGGATTGACGAATTACCTTAAGACCACTTTCTGAAATACTGAACATTTCATTGGGTGCCACATTTCCGTGAAGGAAGCTGGATACTGTACCATGATGATGCGCGGCCGCATATTGCCAATGTTGCTGTTGAATATCTTGCAAAAATCAACATGAATTGCATCCCTCACCCTCTCAAACGTCCGGATTTAGCCCCACGTGACTTTTTCTATTCCCTAACTTGAAGAAACGCCTTCGTGGGAGGCATTATCCATCATCAGAAGCGGTGGTGAAGGCTGCGGAGGCAATTTTGAAGGATGTCTCAAAAAATGTTTTCCTGCAAGTCTTTGAAGACTGGCAGAAATGCTGGAAAAAGTGCAACGCATTCAGGAGAGATTATTTTGAGAAAGTCCATCAAAATTATGAAGATGAGTAAAGGTACGTTGCCAAAAAAGTTATGATCATTCTTCATTGAACAGCTCTCGTTTCTTAGCCAACTCCAGTTGTCATATTGATCGCTTCACACAAAATAGGCTCATAGGCTCTAAAATATTACACCGTAATGTGGTAGGCAATTTGTAAAACAGCTGGAGTACTTGCTACGTATAGAAGGTGAATGTTAAAATAAAATTTAACAAATGAATGCTAATATAAGTTTAGTGGTCAACCAAATGAACGCTACTGTTCTGTCGGAAACGAGGAAGACATCGTACAGTTTCACAAATGCCACTCTTATAATTAGTGTTTCCAGTGAGATTTTGTGAGTACAATTGATTATATGACTTATGATTATTAAATGATATATAAGAAATAGCAGCTCTATCAAATTATAACCCATAATCGAAATTTCCTGTAATGTGCATATATATTTAAATTGCACGACATCTGTGAAAAACCAAGAAACATATATTCGTTCGATATATCTCTTATATACAGTAACGCCGTCGCCGTTCTGAAGAGAATATAAAACAGTTAAATCTAAGTTAGAGCTCATAAACATGATTACAATTTATTATGAATGTTTCTAAATAATTGCAAAATTCTTGGCTGTCATAAGATACGCCTGGTCGTGCCATCTGTTGACAGCAAGATCCAGTTAACAATTTAAAATTTTTCTCTTTGTGGAAAATGAATGTAATATTACTTATGGTAGGTCATGCAACTTTCTTGATACCACTCACAGGGCTTCTGCAAACGCTTCTTTGTGTATCTGCTCTAAGTTTATGGTAAATGAATATAGAAACATACTTGTAGGACATATCGCTTTATGTACAGCTGTATTTAACAGACTGAACTGATAAATGAAATGATGTTTAAATAAATAAAGGGTGCATAGAGTTTAGAGTTACCAGACATTGATCTTTCAGGATAAGAAAATCCTCCAACGTTAAGTCGTATCGGGCGATGGATGAAATGATTTTCAAATGAGTACAGGGTACATAGAGCTTAGAGTTAACAGACATTCATCTTTCAGAATAAGAGAAAACATCCAACGTTAAGTCGTATTGGACGATTAATGAAATGATTTTCAAATCAGTCCAGGGTACATAGAGCTTAGACTTAACAGACATTCATCTTTCAGGATAAGAGAAAACCTCCAACGTTAAGTCATATCGGACGATGAATGAAATGATGTTCAAATAAGTACAGGGTACATAGAGCTTAGAGTTACCAGACATTGATCTTTCAGGATAAGGAAATCCTCCAACGTTAAGTCGTATTGGACGATGAATGAAATGATTTTCAAATGAGTACAGGGTACATAGAGCTTAGAGTTACCAGACATTCGTCTTTCAGGATAAGAGAAAACCTCCAGCGTTAAGTTATATCGGACGATGAATGAAATGATTTTCAAATGAGTACAGGGTACATAGAGCTTAGAGTTACCAGACATTCGTCTTTCAGGATAAGAGAAAACCTCCAGCGTTAAGTCATATCGGACGATGAATGAAATGATTTTCAAATGAGTCCAGGTTACATAGAGCTTAGAGGTACCAGACGTTGATCTTTCAGGATAAGGAAATCCTCCAACGTTAAGTCATATCGGACGATGAATGAAATGATTTTCAAATGAGTCCAGGGTACATAGAGCTTAGAGTTACCAGACATTGATCTTTCAGGATAAGGAAATCCTCCAACGTTAAGTCGTATTGGACGATGAATGAAATGATTTTCAAATGAGTCCAGGGTACATAGAGCTTAGAGTTACCAGACATTCATCTTTCAGGATAAGAGAAAACCTCCAGCGTTAAGTCATATCGGACGATGAATGAAATGATGTTTAAATGAGTATAAAGTACATAGAGCTTGGATTTAACAGATATTCACTGGGGAAAACCTTATTAAGGCAACTCCGAAATCCAAATTTAGGACTTGAGGCAAATGTACTACCACCTACAGAGGTGGGCGTTTATTGTGATGTTGGATCGTGGGTTCCCTTTCGTATGTTCATTGGCTGCTGTTGTATATAGACTGTTGTGCGGTAAAAATTAGTTCGTTATTTAACATGGTGATATGTCTTTATATGTTGGAAGAGAATTGTGAAATTTATATTTTCGTAACTGTTTTAATTAAATATATTACGCAACAGAGTTGATTTATCTGAAATGTATTTTAATTCTTAAACGAAGTAACGAGGAGGTTCTCTTGCTTTCAACCCCACCTTTTAGATGACGCGATAGCACGTGATTTGCCGGTAGTGGTGACGTATTTGTTTATATGAGTTTTATTACTGACCTTGTTTTGAACTGGGTTAGTCATATATCGTCATTCGAAGGTGTGTTGTGCCGAGTGCGAGAGCTAAATTATTATATTGGTCGTTTATTGCGCGTGTGCTTATATATAATAGCAGAGTCTAACACCAGTTTTTCGCTGAAGCATCTCAAGGGAAAATCTTTACAAAGCGGCGAAAAAAGAATTGTGGTGCATGTGTTTAATGCACTCACAGAGAAGACTCTGTCTTTGTCAGTGAGATAAGTCTAACAGATGTGCTCTGAACTTACAGGTGTGTTAGGTGCGTAGGAACATCGCGACATGAAATTGAGACAACTGAAAACTTACCACTCCAGGCAAAAGCAGGAATAAACAAAAGCGCGTGCTCGGAGATTGCCATGATTTCGTGCTGTGTGTCGTCATGTGCATAGTTATTTCTTTAGAAAAGAACTCCGTAACACAAATAAAATTTTGTCTGCTGTAAATGAGGATGGAGATTTACAAATTTCAGCAGATATAGTCTGTGTAGATTGCTTATAAGCTAGGTTTGTGAATGAAAAATTGGGAAAGAAAAATTTGCTGAGAGACAGAGGTAATGTTGCTGTGTGGCGAAGAAGTTATTTAAGGACAATCAGACTGTACCGAGATACAAGTCGCAAAATATACTACCTTGACGAGACTTGGGTGAATGAAGGACACACGAAAAGTAAAGTATGGCATGACACGACTTTTAAGACTGAAAGACAAACATTTTTGCAAGGTATTTGTGCTGGTTTAAAAAATCCCAGTAGAAAAGGCTGAAGGCCTTTCATTATAAAGTTGTTTCAGTTTCGTTGCTCATTCATTCACTTTCAACTTCTCAGTTTCATTATAAACTTGTATTTTTGCATGCCTTTATATTGTCCCCCAATTATCGGAAGGCATGATCAACTGACAGTTGAGTGGGGGACAGGAGGCATTCAGGCCACGCCTACCTATTTATCTCGTGTCACTAACTGAGGGGATGGTTAGAAAAGTATCAGGAGGCATTGTACCGTCTCTTTCCCCTTTCCTTGACGTCTGGATCAATCGGGATGGTGAACAGAGCCGCGAAGCTTCGAGATGCAGCGATCTATCTATATAAGCGGCGCGTTAGACGACTCAGGCAGTTCTTGGTGAGCAGCCGTGAAGAGCGCAGTGCTAGCGAACGGACTGGAAGATTGCGTACGTGTATGGGAGGAGTTGTACGTAATTGCGAGTGTGGAGTGGACCTTTGACAGATTGTAATTGTGTGCGCTACGTAATTTTATGTAATCGGCAAGTGTTCCAACTGTAATTCGGTGTAAATAAACAACATTTTGAGTTTGTGCAATTGAAGACATGCCCGGAAAAATGGGTTAATCCACAGTTTTTTAAAAATGGAGAAAACAGGTGTTTTGTGAATGAGGCTGAAAGAAATTGTTAACATTATTTTATTTCATTTCTGAGAATATGAGTCTCATGAATACAGTATATATTATCAGGGTTATCCTTAATATAACCCAAAACATGACTGATCTGATAACAATAAAAAGAAAATAATGAAAATAAATTGAAAACCTTTGTCAGCTTTTACTTAAGTTTTATTCTATATACATTTTACAATTTTAGGTGAAACTAATAGTTGTGTCTATTGGCATATTTATACATGGTACACTTTGGATTATTCCACTTTTCAATAAGAATATCATTTTGGAAACTAGGTACAAGCTTTTTAGCTGTAGTCAGGCTGATAAAAATGCTTCATCAGTAATATTCTCAGAAGTTGTGGTCGTAGATTTAAGAGCTTTATAGTACTCATGACAAATTGGTGGGATACAATACATCAGATCCTGTAAGTCCTTTAATTTTTCAGGATTTATAGGTCTTCGACCATTGTATTTTGGAGGAAATGTTACATAAGTAAGGGATGGTTTGCCAGATATTTTCATTCGAATGTCCAAAGTGTCGTAATCCTCAACCCCACCGTAAGTGAATTTAAAATATAACTTAAAGGGGTGGTCTTTAAATACTTTCATGCATGTCACCTTGCTCAAGAGTACCTTTTGCGCAGATTCTGAAGCTCTTCTTTTCTCTACTTTGTCGAGAGGAAGCTTTGCAGAGATGAACATGTTAGTTGTCATTTTGAAAACATGAAAAGGATTCTTTACAATGGTTTTTCTCACTAGCTCCATCCACTGATCTGGAACATAAATGTAAGCTGCTTGCCTCTTGTTTTTCTTTATAGGGCCGAAGTCATGATCACAAGGCAAAAATGTATGACCGGGTACTAGTTCTGCCATTGTTTGTTTACATTCACAGTAGAGTTTACTGTTGAAGCCCTACGGTTTGTGGTAGTTATTACTTATGAAGTGGACTAAATACTTGTCTATTTTCCATGTATCGCTTTGTTCTTATGACTAAAACTATGTTGGTTTCATAAAATATAATGATAGTTAAACCGAAAAGATATAATCATTTAAAAAGTTTGTAGCACTGTTGGTTATCCTTTTATGTTAGTTACCATGAGTGCCACTAGATGACAGGCACAGAGCTGAACAGGTTAACCCGTTTTTGACATTATATGAAAAGGATATCACGAAACCACCTCTCTCTATTTAGCGTAATATGATCGCTGGAGGATAGACCAACACAAGAAAAGGTAGCTCTCTGTTGCAGCAACAGAGGGCAGCACTTATCGCAATTCTTTTTTTTTTTTTATTTTGAGGGTTAGCCCGTTTTTCCGGGTATGTCTTCAATTGAACTTTTAATTTCACGAACACACAAAGTCACAATGTGTTTATTTGTATGATTTTATTTATCTTCCTGGCAATTATTATGACGTTTACAACAGGTTGAAATGTGACGGGAAGGCACTGCCTATGGCCTATGGCGCGAAAGCGTTAGCCAATTAGGATGAGGGGGAAGGTAGTTGCGCGCGGAGTGATACATGCCAGTGGGGCAAGGTTATATGAAACAGAGACTGAGAAGGACCAGCAAAATTATGAGAGTGAGTGAAGGTAAAGTCTGTTTAGTTAACGTGTGTGCAGTTCCCACTCAAAGGGTCCTCAAGGGACCCGACCTTCCCGCCCACTAATGACCGTCATAAATCTATCTCCTCACTTCAGAAATGGAGCACTGTCATTGAGGACCAATAGCAACCCTGATTTTCTCGAAGTGACAGTCGTATGTCTATTCCACGTGGAGTCTCAGTTGCCAAAGTTCGAAATTCCAGTTGATCTGTTTCATTACGTGCAGCAATTCGTTGTGTGTCACGATGTGGAGACCGTGGGAGGGAAATGCAGTGGTAAACGTAAATGAAGTAGTAGATAACTTTCAAGTGAAAATAATCAGTGAGGACAATAGTGTGAATAACTGGGCCGAGTTATATTACTGGAAAAGCCTCACAACACAAAGTTTCAACGGGAAATGTTTCTAAGCAAATTCAAGCGCTTGTTTTGAACACATATAAATATGTGCTGAAAAATAATCTTGGTAAGGGGTCATGCAATGAACCTGATAAATTATGGGAATTCATAGAAATACAGTATAAAATATTGTGACGAAAGGAATACCAAAGACGCCGATCAAGTGTGAAAACAAAAGGAAACGTTTCTCTAAAGTAGATAATTTCACATGCGATTTAATTCACCGAGAAATTTATAGATTCTATGTAAAAGGGAGAGCGCCCACCTTAGACGAATTGGTTGTACATTTGCAAGAAATTTGTGATTTTCCTTATGGGCACTGCACTTTACGCGGTCTCCTAAAGGAGCTGGGTTTCAAATATCGTAAATAAGATAAGGGTTATTATGGAATCCAGTAGAATTGTAGCTTGGGGATATATATCGTCAAAACTAAGAAAGTTTTGCAGTAATGGACATAAGATAATTTATTTAGACAAAACCTCGTACGATACACATGACGTATTGATAAAGGTGGCAACTTTGCAGAAAGGTCTGCGAGGAGGAGGGCCGGTGTTGTAAAACGATAATAAGGGTTCGTCAAAGGCAGCGGCCGACTGCACATGAGTTAACTAAACAGACTTTACGTTAAATTAAATTAATTGGGAGTCGATTAATGACACTAAATAGCACTTACTTTTAAATTTTCCCGGAACTAGTTTCAGAGGCCTTCCCTCTATCTTCAGCCGGACATCGACATGTTCTCATTGGTGTAGCTGGCAATATTTTGTCATCGGTCTCCTCTGGTGGCGGTTCGAGGAACTTGCTGAACAAATCTTTCTGGGGGATGTCGAAATTAAATACTTTGTTCCTACTTTTTGAAATAAAGATTTGTTCCCATGTGGACAGTTATTGTTTACCTGTTGTATGTTTTAGTAATTTTGGTTCTGGATTTATGTTGTGGTTTTCTTCCCAAAAATGCGTGGCAACTGCTGATTTTTCTAATTGTTTGTATTTTATGTTCCTAAAGTGTTCGTTTGCTCTTGTTTCTAAATTTCTTTTGGTTTTTCCAATATAAATTTGACTACAGTCACAGCATTCAATTTGATATGTACCAGATTTTTTGTTAGATGGAATGGCATCTTTGATGTTTGAGCAAATTAGGTTTTTTAAGGAGTAATGTTTGAATGGTGCTAGTTGAATGTTTTGTTTTTTGAAGACTTTTTTGAATTTATCAAAGGCTCATGGATGGCAAGTGAATTTTTTGAAGATAATTTTAGTTTCTGTAGCTGAGAGGTTTGTGGTTTCCTTTAGTAGTTTCTTCTTATTTGCTAAGTTCACTTTTTTGTCTACTAGTGATTTGGGAAAGTAATTTTTTCTGTGCTATTTAAATAATTTTGTTGTATTCTATTTTGTATTCTTCTGCTGTGAGAGGGATGTTGACCAGTCTGTGTGCTAAACTATTAAAGATTTCCTGTTTGTGGGATCTTGGATTGTAGCCATTAGCTTTTATGTAGTTGTCTGTCTGTGTTGGTTTTCTGTAAATGCCAAAGTTTATTCTATTTTTGTTTCTGATTATTTTTAGATCTAAAAATGGTAAATACTCGTCTTTTTCAACTTCTACAGTGAACTTGATGCTTTTTTCTTGAATATTTAAAAGTTTTAGTGCATCACTGATGTGTTTTTTTGGCACTATGGCAAATATGTCATCTACATATCTTTGCCAGAGTTTGAACATCCATAGGAAACCTTTAGTGATCCTTAAGATCCAAAAGAAATTTAGAAACAAGAGCAAAGGAACACTTTAGGAACATAAAATACAAACAATTACAAAAATCAGCAGTTGTCACGCATTTTTTGGGGAAAAAAAAACACAACATAAATCCAGAACCAAAATTACTAAAACATACAACAGGAAAACAAGAAATGTCTACGTGGGAACAAATATTTATTTCAAAAAATAGGAACAAAGTATTCAATTTCGACATCCCCCAGAAAGATTTGTTCAGCAAGTTCCTCGAACCGCCACCAGAGGAGACCGATGACAAAATATTGCCAGCTACACCAATGAGAACCAGTCGATATCCTGCTGAAGATAGAGGGAAGGTTTCTGAAACTAGTTCCGGGAAAATTTAAAAGTAAGTGTTGTTTAGTATCATTAATCGACTACCAATTAATTTAATAAGACTTTACGTTGTCAAAAAGAAATTGACTCATTCTTTATTGAACAGCCCTCGTAAAAATGACCTGCGGATGCTATCGAAGCATTCTTTGGATTCAATAAGGCCTACAGTATTTTATAGACTAAAAAGAGGAAAAGGTAATTTTATGAAAATGTTTATTTAAATTCAGTCATACATATCGTTAAATCTTCAAATGCTCATGCTATTCTCAAGCACATTATTGAATACAATAACAAGTGGAACGTAGAGCAAATCCGAATTGTTCTTACAGTTGTGTTAATCTCTTGGGATTACACGAAGTAAGAACGAGAAGGTTTTTGTCCGCTGTAAAAACAGTGTAGCGAAAATTACAAAAAGCCGGGTTCAACTCCGGCGAGAATTTGCCACTATTCATGAATATAATTTTCCTTTGTCTCACATGGTGTATTAAAACTTGTCCCAAGTAATTTTCCCCTTAATGCATATTCCGTAAAAGACAAACATTCATCCTGAGCACGCTCTAATTGTTTCCGTGTAATTATCAGATAAGGGAGTTAAGCAATGTTTCATTCTGATATCAGGATTCCTCAGTCTGCAACTCGTTAAAAGAACACAATACAAACACAGCACACGTGCCTCCCTGCTGTTACACAAATGTCAGAACAGCTGCAGTTTCATTTTATCGACAATTAAATATTCGAAAAGGAAGCTGTTTGGGGTTTAAGTGGTCACGTATTTCTCAATGTTGAAATCCCAGTAGAGTTTTATCCTTAATCCTTTCATCTGTATTAGACATTCTGTTTAACAAACTAACCAGCTTTCAGTTCTCCTTTGAACTTTGTCTGTTCTACGTGTGTGTTTTTTCTTCTTTATTTCGTGGATGGAAAAGAAACTTCACAGAGTAGAGAGTAAGCATTACTGTTTGACTGTTGTGTCCTTAGTGACATTTTCAAACTCTCTGATACTTCGGCCTAATACACTCCATGTACTGACCGAGCTCCTTCGGGAGGGAAGGATGGACTGAGAGGACGCTAAGGGTGTCTGGACTGAGGAGAAAACAGCAAAGGAAGATTTCCCAAACAACTACAGATTTGAAATCCCCTATGGCATTCGTATAAAGGACTGAGCTTTCCCCTGCAGGCTCACACATCCTCTAGGATTCCTGGGACCAGAACCGTGTGAGTGTATTAAGTTCTGTATCTGGTTTAAAATTGTTCAAATCCTCTAGTACCGGTCCCATGCTGTTTCCATCACATCCTCAGCATTAGACCGATTAAAATGTTGTTTAATTACGGTAGCTGACGGATAGTTCTCTATCGTGCTGCCATCTATTGAGGCAAACATACTGTGACTTTGTGGGTTCCTGAAATTAAAAGTCCAATTACACAAACTCAAAATGTTCCTTATTTCTTTCGAATTGCAGTTGGAACACTTGCCGATTACATAGAAGTACTTAGTGCACACAATTACAATTCACCAGTTCGTCTGTCGCAGCTCCATCGCACGCTCACAGTTACATACAACTTCTCTGATACACGTACACAGTCTTCCAGTTCATCCACTCACTCGGCGCTCCTCACGGCTGCTCGCCAAGTACTCGGGACCTCTTGAACATGAGGCTGACACGCTATCATCTACGCTACCAAGGCGGGCACGTTCAAGAGGTCCCGAGTTTGAATTTCGGTCAGGTTGAGCTACCTGGATAAGTTCTTCTCCGGGGTTTTCCCTTATCGTGAAAGACGAAATTCGGGTAACTCTAAGCTCTATGGACCCTGGACTCATTTGAACATCATTCCATTCATCGTCCGATATGACTTAACGTTGGAGCTTTTCTCTTATCCAGAAAGACGAATGTCGGGTAACTCTAAGCTCTATGGACCCTGGACTCATCTGAGCATCATTCCATTCATCGTCCAATGTGACTTAACGTTGGAGGTTTTCTCTTGCCCTGAAAGAAGAATGTCGGGTAACCCTAAGCTCTATGGACCCTGGACTCATTTGAGCATCATTTCAGCCATTTCATTCATTGTCCGATATGACTTAACGTTGGAGGTTTTCTCTTATCCAGAAAGACGAATTTCGGGTAACCCTAAGCTCTATGGACCCTGGACTCATTTGAGCATCATTCCATTCATCGTCCGATATGACTTAACGTTGGAGGTTTTCTCTTATCCGGAAAGACGAATGTCTGATAATTCTAAGCTCTATGTATCCTGTACTTATTTGAACATCATTTCATTCATCGTCCGATATGACTTAACGTTGGAGGTTTTCTCTTATCATGAAAGATGAATGTCTGGTAACTCTAAGCTCTATGCACCCTGTGCTCATTTGGACATCATTTCATTCATCGTCCGATATGACTTAACGTTGGAGGTTTTCTCTTATCCTGAAAGATGAATGTCTGGTAACTCTAAGCTCTATGTACCCTGTACTTATTTGAACATCATTTCATTCATCGTCCGATATGACTTAACGTTGGAGATTTTCTCTTATCCTGAAAGATGAATGTCTGGTAACTCTAAGCTCTATGTACCCTGTACTCATTTGAACATCATTTCATTCCTCGTCCGATATGACTTAACGTTGGAGGTTTTCTCTTATCCTGAAAGATGAATGTCTGGTAACTCTAAGCTCTATGTACCCTGTACTTATTTGAACATCATTTCATTCATCGTCCGATATGACTTAACGTTGGAGGTTTTCTCTTTTCATGAAAGATGAATGTCTGGTAACTCTAACCTCTATGTACCCTGTACTTATTTGAACATCATTTCATTCATCGTCCGATATGACTTAACGTTGGAGGTTGTCTCTTATCCTGAAAGATGAATGTCAGGTAACTCTAAGCTCTATGTACCCTGTACTCATTTGAACATCATTTTATTCATCGTCCGATATGACTTAACGTTGGAGGTTTTCTCTTATCATGAAAGATGAATGTTTGGTAACTCTAAGCTCTATGTACCCTGTACTTATTTGAACATCATTTCATTCATCGTCCGATATGACTTTACGTTGGAGGTTTTCTCTTATCCTGAAAGACGAATGTCGGGTAATTCTAAGCTCTATGGTCCCTGGACTCATTTGAGCATCATTTCACCCATTCCATTCATCGGCAGATATGACTTAACGTTTGAGGACGAAAATTACACAAAAAAAGATAACCGTAAGGTTTAAGGTGCGGTAGTTGTGTGATGGTTATTGCGACAGTTGACAATTGAAGTGTACCACAGTGATTTGTTTTCGTGCAGTGTAACGCTTAGTCGAACTTGAAGACAGCTGATTGTCAATTTTACATCTTTTTACTGCAGCAAAAGCTGTTATAAACTTCTGCAAGCCAGATTTCCGAATGTACGTAACCGACGCCGTCAGAGTACCTACATTTTAGCATTTGGAAATTCTACTACGGTCCTGAAGTGCACTCTTCAGATGTTCCAGATGTTAACAGAAGATGTCAGCACTTAACTGCCCTGTGGCACTTTATGAGAAAGCGCTTTGGTCGCAGCATGGCCTTGAACAACGAAAGCGATAAATAGTTTCTAGGTACTCTACCTGGAAATTAAATTTTCTTGGTTTGGTCCGAGAATGCCCCAGGGTCTCGGAGGTCGTGCATGTGTTTGTGGTTTTAAAGTCTTGTCCATTTCACCGCCAGCAGCGTCACAATGGGGAATACCATCACAACGGGGGAAGTCTTGCCGCTGCTGCTGCAAGCTGAACAGAATCAACGGCCGAGAAAATGAGGTTGAGATTCCGTGGACCGGCTAATGGAAAGTGGGGAGGACAGTCCGCACCATACCAAAACTGAAGCTACTTTTCTCCTCAAGGTCATTAACCCCAAAGTACTCGCTGAATAGAACCCATCTCCGTGTTTTGTAAATTTTACTACACGTGTATACGTGAGCTGTATTAAATCCACACGTTCCATAGTAAACAGTAGACAAGATTAAAGGAACACAGACCTTTGGGATACCCTATGACATTGATTTTCAGCAGTGAATGGAAGAAAATAACTGTATTCCAGTAAAATATAATATCGCTTAAGGAACACCTAAATTTGATTTCGACATTACATATACATTACAAAAAATACCTAAAATATAATTTTTTTCTAAACTTTTTCCCCTCAAAACTTGCAGCCAGCTGTATCACATCACTATTAGCATCATCTGTTGGTGCCACTAACTCATTTGTTCCTCAAAACTCAACACTATTTAAAAGAATGTTCCGTTACATAATGTCATAATTTGTGGTTTTAATTTTAAAAAATCTACTTTCTGACATCAAATGCTTTGAAACCCTTGTCAATTCTCTCTAAGCTTAGAGTTATGTCCATTGCTTACGGAAATAGGCCACACAGACACTTGCTAAAAGAGGTGGGTGTATATTTCTTACCTATGTTGGCATGACTGTATAATGGGAAGGCATAAATATACTAGACATTTGTGGACACATCGCGGAAGGAGTCAGTGATCACTTTAAAGGGAACGTACCATCCAACATCACAATAAACGCCCAGCCTCTCTGCCTCAAGTCCTAAATTTGATTCTCGGAGTTATCTTAATAAGGTTTTTCCCAGTGGATATCTGTTAACTCTAAGCTCTATGTACCCTGGACAAATTTGAACATTATTTCATTCATCACCCGATATGACATAAGGATGGAGGTTTTCCGTTAACCTGAAAGATGAATGGTAACGCTAAGCTTTATGGATCCTGTACCCATTTAAACATCATATCATTCATCGTCTAATATAATTTAACTTTGGTAGTTTTCTCTTATCCTGAAAGATGGATGTCTGATAACTCAAAGCTCTATGTACCCTGTACTTATTTGAGCATCATTTCATTCATCGTCCAATATAACTTAACGTTGGAGGTTTTCTGATATCCTGAAAGATGAATATCTGTTAACTCTAAGCTCTATGTACCCTGTACTTATTTGAACATCATTTCATTCATCGTCTGATATGACTTAACGTTGGAGGTTTTCTCTTATCCTGAAAGATGAATGGTAACTCTAAGCTCTCTGTACCCTAGACTCATTTGAACATCATTTCATTCATCGTCCGATATGACTTAACGTTGGAGGCCTCCTCTTATCCTGAAAGATGAATGTTTGATAAATCTAAGCTCTATGTACCCTGTACTCACTTGTACATCATTTCATTCATCGTCCGATATGACTTAACGTTGGAGGTTTTCTCTTATCCTGAAAGATGAATGTCTGGTAACTCTAACCTCTATGTATCCTGTACTCATTTTAGCATCATTTCATTCATTGTCTGATATGACATAACAATGGAGGTTTTCTCTTATCCTGAATGATGAATGTCTAGTAACTCTAAGCTCTATGTAGCCTGTACTCATTTGAACATCATTTCATTCATCAGTTCAGTCTGTTAAATACTGCTGTATATAAAGCGAAATGTCCTATAAGTATATTTCAATGTACATTTACCTTAAACTTTGAGCAGATGCACAAAGAAGCCTTTGCAGAAGCCGTATAAGTGGTATCAAGAAAGTTGCATGACTTATCATAAGTTATATAGCAGTCATTTTCCACAAAGAGCAAAATTTTAAATTGTTAAGTGGATCTTGCTGTCAACAGATGGCGCAACCAGTCGTATCTTATGACATCCAAGAATTTTGCAGTTATATAGAAATGTTTATATCAAATTTTAATCATGTTTATGAGCTCTAACTTAGATTTAACTGTTTTATATTCTCTTCAGAACGGCGACAGAGTTACTGTATATAAGAGCTATATCGAAGGAATAAATGTTTCTTGGTTTTTAACAGATGTCGTGCACTTTACATATATCTGCACATTACGGGAAATTTTGATTATGGGTCTTAAGTTAATCGAGGTTCGATACCTTATACATAATTAAATAATCATAAGTCATATAATCGATTGTCCTCACAAAATCTCACTGGAAGCAGTAATTATAAGAGTGACATTTGTGAAAGAGTACGATGACTTCCTTGTTTCCGACAGAACACTAGCCTTCATGTGGTTGAGCACTAAAATTATATTAGCATTCATTTGTTATATTTTATTTTAACATCCACCTTCTATACTTAGCAAGTACTCCAGCTGTTTTACAACTTGCCTACCACATTACGGTTTAACATTTTAGAGCCTATGAAACTATTTTGTGTGAAGCGATCAATCTGACAACTGGAGTTGGTTAAGAAACGAGAGCTGTTCAATGAAGAAATATCACAACTTTTTGGCAACGTACCTTTACTCATCTTTATAATTTTGATGGACCTTCTCAAAATAATCTCTCCTGAATGCGCTGCACTTGTTCCACCATTTCTGCGACTCTTCAAAGACTTGCAGGAAACCATTTTTTGAGACGTCCTACAAAATCGCCTCCACAGCCTTAACCATCGCTTCTGATGATAGATAATGCCTCCCACGAAGGCGTTTCCTCATGTTAGGGAATAGAAAAAAGTCAAATTGTGCTAAATCTGGACGTTTGAGAGGGTGAGGGATGCAATTCATGTTGACTTTTGCAAGATATTCAGCAACAACATTGACAACATGCGGCCGCGCATAATCGTGGTGCGGTATCCGGCCTGCTTTACGGAAATGTAACACCCAATGAAATGTTCAGTATTTCAGTAAGTGATCTTAAGGTAATTCGTCGATCCTCTCTCGCAACGGCAGCAGCAGTGTTGATGTTTTCTTCCGTAAGAGTAGTAACTGGAGTACCGGGTCCACCCTCCTTTGAAATTCATTGTCCCCCCCCCCCTTTAAACATTTTAAACCACCTTCGAGCTGTGCTGTAGGGAAGAACAGACTCTCCATAGGCCTCTTGTAACATTGTATAGACCTCAACTGATGATTTTTTATAGACGAAAGCAGAATTTCAAAGCCGCATATTGTTCCTCGCGTGTTACCGCCATTACAGTGGTAGGCGATACTGAACATGTCTGAACTTGTCTGTTCCCCAGGCGGGAACCAGAAGTACCAACAATGAAACTACTATGTCGTGTTTGTTTCACGTTAAGCTAACAGAATATAATATAACTGAATTTTGGGGCGAAAAGCTATGACCGTAAAAAGATTATGATCATTATTTAGATGTGTAAGCTTCCAGCACTGATATGTTGTTCAACGTCTATAATTATAAAATTTGAATTTAAGAAGGAACATTTGATTCCGCTCACGCTTATTCAGTCGATTAGCAACTGTTCCTCTTTAACAGGAGCAATTAACGAACGATTAAATTTAACTCTTGAATGGTTTAAAGGCTATACTCCGAATAAGGCGTTTTGTATGTATGTATTTATTGACTGCATTTGGGTACTACCCGGTGGCAGAGTTAAGAATACAGATCAAATTACAAATACTAGAATTACAACAATAACACTGTAAACAATACAAACATGATATTATTTTACTTTAGTCACTTAAAACATATCTAATTACTTCTCTATTTACATATTATATACCATTATAATTCAAAAGTTAAACTATAAACCATCTAGATTTTTTCTAAATTTCTTCAGCGACAGGGGACAGCCCTGAAAGACTGCTACAGGCAATTCATTCCATTCTTCAATTGTTCTATTAACAAAAGAAAATTTTCCTACGTCGGTTCTGTATCTTCTACCCTTAATTTTATACCTATGATCGTTTCGTCCATAATAATCCGGATTATCTAACCTTACACTAACGTCCACCCATGCCTTTACACGAGCATTAGCTTTCAATAATGCTACCAACCTATGTTTTTTACGCCTAATTCTTAATTCCTCCCATTTAGTCTCATCTCCTTTTATCGGCCCAAAATACTTGCCTATTTTTATGAATTTTATTGCCCTCTTCTGTATTTTTTCTAATGGATCGATTTGGTTAGCTCTATACGGGTCCCAGCATGCTACTCCATATTCCATAACCGGCCGCACTAAGGCCTTGTATGCAATTTCCCTGGACCTAGCGCTCCCCTTTTTGAATATTCTCATTACGAAATGTAATGCCTTCCACGCATTCCTAGATGTGGAATTTACTTGTTTATTTAATGCAGCATTAATAGAGTCCGCCTTTGTGGTGTGGGTACAACCTCATTCAGGGGGTCCGGAGTTTGAGTAGGACTTCTTCGGATAAGGATTTCCCGCGGCTTTTCCTCTACCGAGAAGATTGTTGAGTATATGACCTCGGGCTCATTTGAACATCATTTCGCCCATTCTTTGATCTTACGATACGACTAAGCAGATAAAACCTAAAAACTTGTTGTTGTATTTAAGGTCTGACATCAAGAATAGGGGGAAATAATTATCTATAGAAAGGCACTTGGGAGGTAAGTTGTTTATTAGCGAAAAAAACTTAACGGCTTAGATGCTAGCGCCGAGCATGATCACACCTTGCCAGTACTTCTGACCACCAGGGAGTTACCGAGCCGACCCCGAAGGCCGTCCGGCGCCCCTTCGAACTCTTCTTTAGGAGTTAGTTTTGAACAATGGAAAATCGCTGAGGCAACGGCGGCACTACTAGTAAATCTGCGACCACGAAGTGTCTTTCCTCGTAGAAAACAGTCGAAAGTCGCCAGGATCCAGGAGCTTGAGCAATCAATTCAAAGTTGTCACGGAGAAACTTCTGCGTCGTGTTCGCCCGATGTGCTGGTGCCTTGTTTTGATAAAACAGCACATGTCCAACCTTTTGCATCCGATTTTCACGCAATACTAGGAGAAGTTTGTTCTTCAAGATATTTTGGTAGAATGCAGCTGTCACCGTAGATCCCTTTGGAATGCAATGAGTAAGGCTTACACCACTACTGTCCCAGAAGAAGGCCACCATCATTTTGTCAACACTGGTGCTCACCCGAAACTTTTTGGTGCCAGTGAGTCTGTGTGCTTCTGATTCTGAGCTGACTGGCGCTTCGTTTCAGGGTTGAAAAGGGGCATCCACGTCTCACCCATTGTCACAGTCCATTGATAGAAAGTTCCATTCATGCCGTCATCACGCGCCAACGTCGCTTGACCATTCGCCACGCACGCAGCCTTGTGATTATCCAACAGCATTCGTGACACCCACCTGGTGGGCAGTTTTCGCAATGACAGATCTTTGTGCAGGATTATGTGCACAGATCCCACAGAAATGACAATTTTGGTGGCGATGCCTGCAAAGCTAATCAGCTATCCTCCAAAACAACGTTCTTCACTCGGTGGATCGTGTCGTGAGACCGGCTGCTGCAGGGCCGTGACTGTTTCGGCTTGTTGTCACACGATGTTCTGTCTTCATCGAACTGTCACACCCAGGAACGTACATTAGACCATACATGGTACCATCACCACATGCCTCACTTAACTGTCTCGGTTTGTTGTCACACGATGTTCTGTCTTCATTGAGCTGTCGCACCCAGGAACGTACATTAGACACATCCATGGTACCATCACCACATGCCTCACTCAACTGTCTTGGTTTGTTGTCACACGATGTTCTGTCTTCATTGAACTGTCGCACCCAGGAACGTACATTAGACACATCCATGATACCATCACCACATGCCTCACTTAACTGTCTTGGTTTGTTGTCACACGATGTTCTGTCTTCATTGAACTGTCACACCCAGGAACGTACATTAAACACATCCATGGTACCATCACCACATACCTCACTTAACCGTCTTGGATTGTTGTCGTACGATGTTCTGTCTTCATTGAACTTTCGCACCCAGGAACGTACATTAGACACATCCATGGTACCATCACCACATGCCTCACTCAACTGTCTTGGTTTGTTGTCACACGATGTTCTGTCTTCATTGAGCTGTCGCACCCAGGAACGTCCATTAGACACATCCATGGTACCATCACCACATGCCTCACTTAAATGTCTTGGTTTGTTGTCACACGATGTTCTGGCTTCATTGAACTGTCATACCCAGGAACGTACATTAGACACATCCATGGTACCATCACCACATGCCTCACTTAACTGTCTTGGTTTGCTGTCACACGATGTTCTGTCTTCATTGAACTGCCGCACCCAGGAACGTACATTAGACACATCCATGATAGCATCACATACCCCACTTAACTGGCGATGAATTTCGTGGCCTCGAGACCGCGCCGTGGTTCAGTGGTTAGACCTCTTGGCCGTCACCAAGGCGGCCCGGGTTCGATCCCAGGTGACCGCAAAGTGAGATTTGTGCTGGACAACACGGCATTGGGGCGGGATTTCTCCGGGATCTCCGGTTTCCCCCGCCATATCATTCCACCGGTGCTCCATGTTCATTTCATGTATCACCAATGTCAGCGCCTGCGGTGCCGTATGTAGTAAAAGCCGGCGTTAAACACTACACATTTCATTTCATATATAAACTCGAGGGTACTTACCAGGGCAATGCACACAAAGTGAAGACTGACCCCGCTCTGCACTTATCAAGATAAAAATACATCTGTATATATAACGTCATAGCACGGCACGATTCTTTTAAACCAACACTGCATTTTGTGTTTGTGTAGTCTACTTAATACCAAATATTATGAGTACAAATACTTAATTAGTTCTTCACCGGAGAAGGCAGGAAGCTATTAACAGCACAGCTCCAGTTCAGTACACGACTTCTCTGAACAATAACTTCTGATTCAACTGTCAAAGAGGAGGGAAAACTTTCCTTTGTTAACAAAGATAGTTGTTTGTTTAAATACACGCCATGAGCTTCTACTATCTATCGGCAACTACGAGATACTGACAGCATGTCGTACTGGACATATAGCTGCCTTGTCTGTGAATGCGAAACGCCCTGTATAGGAGCTAAAGGGACAACTTCCCCAGGAAATTTGATAACACTGCAAGGGAGTTCCAGCGTATAGGATAATAACATATGAGCAACGTTTAGAGAGAACGTTTCGCAAATCCGAGCCTTCGTATTTCGTGTAGAGCTCGTTTTAGTTTACTGGAAAGGAAAGGAGAGCAGGGGGAGGGGGTGTCGTCAGCTTGGTCTGCGGAACGGCTTTATGGATCGGAAGTTAAAAACAGCAGCATCCCCATCCCGGCTATATCCGTTTGTTGTGCCTATAAACCTAAGCAAGATTTCAGCTTTGAATCAAAGGAGTACATTGTACATTAGCGGCGTATTTGTTCTGTTTAATTTTGGTTTATCGCTATACCGTTCTCCAGAGATGACTTTTTGTCGTCAGACGCGCCTGCCGTGATTCGATTAACAACTTCCTTCCACAACATTTAGAAATGATCGTCAGTTGTTTAGATTCCGTCGAGTTTATAAACTTTTAGTACTAGGAACAAGCTATCCAATCAGATAAATCTGTTCTCAAATATAGAATTGTGTACCTCAGTCATTTTTTGTTTTAAAGACGCTAAAGATCTTTGTTTCCAGGTTTCCATGTATTATGAAGCCTAAATGACACTTTTGACTACTATTTTAGTATGAAAAATTATGACCGTAAAAAATTATGATCACTCTTTATTGAACAGCCCTCGGACGATATTTAATTCGACATTTTCAGCCATTTATTACATATATTAAAGCGTTTGAAAAACGTTTCAAGAAGCGTTTTTTTTTTTTTGGGGGGGGACATTTTAGTTATATTATCCTTGAAACACGTAGAGCAAGTTTACTATATAAACAACTGTTTGAGATATGCTGTTAACCATGAAATCTAAAATAAACAATTGAAATATAGAGTTTAATCGCACAGACACACTTACGTATATACCGTAAATCTTCTATTTAAAATATTTGATTAAGGGGAACTCAACGCGTATTTATAGTGGAAAATCTATGTCGAGTTTTTAGGTTAATACATTATCTATTATCGGGCCCAAATGACCTTGTTGTCGATGGGCCCGTAAACAACACACACTCACTCATTATCTATTATCTATACATTATCATTATCATTCGTCTTAGTGAGTTGATATGAGTGTTTTTATGAAAACGGACAAAATCGAGTATCGAGCTCTCACAAAATATTTGTTTTTGACGGGCAATACATCTACGCAAATCAAAGGTGAGTTGGATTCTGTGTATAGGGATTCTGCACTATCATTTACAAAAGTGACATTTTGGGCAGTTGAATTTAAACGTGGCCGTAAGAGCGTGGGAGACGATGAAGGTATGGGACGTCCAGAAACTGCAACTACCGACGAAAACACAGCTAAAGTTTTCCACATGGTGCCAGACGACCGCCAAATTAAAGTGAGAGAGACAGCAGAGGCTATGAACATGTCAAAACAACGTGTTTGTCATATATTAAATCAACATTTAGACATGAAAAAGCTGTCCGCACGTTGTGTGCCACGTTTATTCACGTTAGACGAAAAACCTGTTCGAATAAACATTTAAAACGTTCTGTTGGCGCAGTTTAGGTGCAATTAATTTTAATTACTGTTTAACCACTGTGGATGAAACTTGTATACACCATTATACGCCCGAAATAAAACTATAGTCCAAGCATTGGACTACAAAGGGGGAACCGGCTCCATAAAAAGAAAACACCGTTTTTTTCACCTGGGAAAGTGATGGCTACTGTTTTTTGGTATAGTCATAGCGTTATTTTAATCAATTATATTTAAAAAGAGTAACCATTACAGGAGCATATTACGCATTATTACTTAACAAGCTGAAGGCAGAACTTGCGGAAAAACGGCCACATTTGCAGAAAACTAAAATCCTGTTTCAGCAAGACAACGCACCGTCTCACACCACAGCGGCTCCAATGTGCGAAAATTCCCGAATTACGGTTTGAACTACTTGACTCACCAGATCTAGCCCCAAGGGACTTGTTTTTGTTTCCTCCTCTGTAAACTGCGCTCGGTTGACAGAGATTTTCGTCAAATGAAGAGGCAATTACCTTCCTGAAAAGTTATTTTGCTGAGAAAAACGCCGAGTACTACTTGGACTGTTACAGAGATGAGAGCATCGCTGGGATAAGTGTGTAGAGTTACATAGAGACTTTGTTGAAAAATGGCGAGTTCTATTTGGACGGGTTACAGAGATGGGAACATCGCGGAGAGAAGTGTGTAGAGTTACAAGGACACTATGTTGAAAAACGGCGAGTACCATTTGGCCGGGTTACAGAGATAGAAGCATCGCTGGAAGAAGTGTGTAGAGTTACAAGGAGACTATGCTGAAAAACGCCGAGTACTATTTGGACGGGTTATAGACATGAGAGCATCGCTGAGAGAAGTGAGTAGAGTTAAAAGGAGACTATGTTGAAAAACGCTGAGTACTATTTGGACGGGTAACAGAGATAGGAACATCGCTGCGAGATGTGTGTAGAGTTACAAGGGACTATGTTGAAAAACGCCGAGTACTATTTGGACGGGTTACAGATATGAGAACATCGCTGGGAGAAGTGTGTAGAGTTACAAGGAGACTATGTTGAAAAACGTCGAGTACTATTTGGACGGGTTACAGAGGTGGGAACACCGCTGGTGAAAGTGTGTAGAGTTACAAGGAGACTATGTTGAAAAACACCGAGTACTATTTGGACGGGTTACAGAAATGGGGACAACGCTGGGAGAAGTGTGTAGAGTCACAAGGACTATGTTGAAAAACGTCGAGTACTATTTGGACGGGTTATAGAGATGAGAGCTTCGCTGGGAGAAGTGTGTAGAGTTACAAGGAGACTATGTTGAAAAACGCCGAGTACTATTTGGACGGGTTATAGAGATAGGAGCATTGCTGGGAGAAGTGTGTAGAGTTACAAGGAGACTATGTTGAAAAACGCCGAGTACTATTTGGACGGGTTATAGAGATGAGAGCATCGCTGGGAGAAGTGTGTAGAGTTACAAGGAGACTATGTTGAAAAACACCGAGTACTACTTGGACGGGTTATAGAGATGAGAGCATTGCTGGGAGAAGTGTGTAGAGTTACAAGGAGACTATGTTGAAAAACGCCGAGTACTATTTGGACGGGTTATAGAGATGAGAGCTTCGCTGGGAGAAGTGTGTAGAGTTACAAGGAGACTATGTTGAAAAACGCCGAGTACTATTTGGACGGGTTATAGAGATGAGAGCATTGCTGGGAGAAGTGTGTAGAGTTACAAGGAGACTATGTTGAAAAACACCGAGTACTACTTGGACGGGTTATAGAGATGAGAGCATTGCTGGGAGAAGTGTGTAGAGTTACAAGGAGACTATGTAGAAAAACGTCGAGTACTATTTGGACGGGTTATAGAGATGAGAGCTTCGCTGGGAGAAGTGTGTAGAGTTACAAGGAGACTATGTTGAAAAACGCCGAGTACTATTTGGACGGGTTATAGAGATAGGAGCATTGCTGGGAGAAGTGTGTAGAGTTACAAGGAGACTATGTTGAAAAACGCCGAGTACTATTTGGACGGGTTATAGAGATGAGAGCATCGCTGGGAGAAGTGTGTAGAGTTACAAGGAGACTATGTTGAAAAACACCGAGTACTACTTGGACGGGTTATAGAGATGAGAGCATTGCTGGGAGAAGTGTGTAGAGTTACAAGGAGACTATGTTGAAAAATAAAAATTCTGAAAAAGTGCCTTGTATCTTTATTAGGCCTGAAACTTTTAAGACCACCTTCGTATTTAACCTTTTTGGTTTTAAACCGCTCTCTCAGCATTCTTATTTGTATTGAAAGTAGAAGTAGAAATGATAAATGGAGTATGGATTGTCGTGGGATATATTTTGTATCTATATCAAGTACCCGTCTTTAGTCTTTATTTTGCAAATTTTTTTTCTCGCAGGAAGATCTTGTATCAGAAATAGTGGGTAGGGACGTTCTAATAGATAATTTGGTGTTGATACATATCTTTCATACATGTAAGAAATAACAATGACAGTGATCTTTAAGCTTATCCACGAAGCCGTAGGTTGATTGATGTCCCAAAACAATTGAAGCTAGAAGATACTGTGCGTCTTTTAAGAATAATTAGAAATGAGCTCTAACAGGAAACAATTGAAAGACATACTTGTCCTGCGTGACACCATTAGGCTGATAGTGTGCGCGTGGCAGAGTTAATTAAGGCAATTGTGCTCCACTTAGAGAACAACGATCGATTCCTGTAGCGGTATCTTTAGCTGAGGCATTCAACCACTAAATGACACTATTTGACAGTGTCAAAACCAATAATACACACAGACTGGGCGAGAATGTGAGATATACGGTTCAATCGGAGTATCTGATTTATCTTAGGCAACGCTTAACACGCAATAAAGAGCTCGCATTTGGGAGATCCTGGGTTCTAATCCCAAGACGGTAACAGTAAGCTTGATCGGCTACGTGATTGCAGTAGAACCGGATTAACTGGGAAAAGGGACGGTACGGGTTAAAGGAATTCCGGGTAATACAGAGAATGAAGGAAAAACAATAAAAAAAACGTGTACAAAATCACCTAAATATTTTTAATGAAGTTTAGAAATTAATAAGGCCAAACTTTCACTTAAAGACACATACACTGTGTACTGTAATAACTATGTATTTGTACTGTACTAATAACTAATCTCTGTTTCACATAACCTTGCCCCGCCGACATGTATCACTCCGCGTGCAACTACCTTCCTCCTCATCCTAATAGGCTAATACTTTCGCGCCATAGCCCATGGGCGGTGTCTTTCCCGTCTCATTGAAACTTGCAGTAAACGTCATAACAATTGCCAGGAAGATAGATAAAATCATATAAATAAGAATATGAAGGCATGCAAAAATACAAGTTTATAATGAAACTGAGTAAGTCGAAACTGAATGAACGAGCAATGAAAATGAAACAAGTTTATAATGAAAGGCATTCGGCCTTTTCCACTGGAATTTTTTAAACCAGCACACATACCTTGCAAAAATGCTTGTCTTTCAGTCTTAAAAGTCGTGTCACGTCATACTTGTCGTGTGTTCTCCATTCACCCAAGTCTCGTCAAGGTAGTATATTTTGCGACTTGTATCCCGGTACAGTCTGATTGTCCTTAAATAACGTCTTCGCCACACAGCAATATCGCCCCTGGAGTGGTAAGTTTTCCTGTTGTCTCAATTTAATGTCCCGATGTTCCTACGCATCTAACACTCACAGCTGTAAGTTCAGAGCAGAGCTGTTCGACTACTCTCACTGACAAAGATGGATTCTTCTCTGTTCTGCAAGGATATGTGTGGAGTAGACCGTACTAAGGTACGGGAGGGATTGGGCACGGAGTACCAAACTTAATGTCGAAGTTTGGCAAGGATATGAGTGGAGTAGACCGTACTAAGGTACGGGAGGGATTGGGCACGGAGTACCAAACTTAATGTCGAAGTTTGGCAAGGATATGAGTGGAGTAGACCGTACTAAGGTACGGGAGGGATTGGGCACGGAGTACCAAACTTAATGTCGAAGTTTGGCAAGGATATGAGTGGAGTAGACCGTACTAAGGTACGGGAGGGATTGGGCACGGAGTACCAAACTTAATGTCGAAGTTCTGCAAGGATATGAGTGGAGTAGACCGTACTAAGGTACGGAGAGGATTGGACACCGAGTACCAAACTTAATGTCGAAGTTCTGCAAGGATATGAGTGGAGTAGACCGTACTAAGGTACGGAGAGGATTGGACACCGAGTACCAAACTTAATGTCGAAGTTTGGCAAGGATATGAGTGGAGTAGACCGTACTAAGGTACGGAGAGGATTGGACACGGAGTACCAAACTTAATGTCGAAGTTCTGCAAGGATATGTGTGGAGTAGACCGTACTAAGGTACGGAGAGGATTGGACACGGAGTACCAAACTTAATGTCGAAGTTCAGCAAGGATATGAGTGGAGTGGACCGCACTAACGTACGGGAGGGATTGGGCATGGATTACCAAACTTAATGTCGAAGTTCGGCAAGGATATGAGTGGAGTGGACCGCACTAAGGTACGGAGAGGATTGGGCACCGAGTACCAAACTTAATGTCGAAGTTTGGCAAGGATATGAGTGGAGTAGACCGCACTAAGGTACGGAGAGGATTGGGCACCGAGTACCAAACTTAATGTCGAAGTTTGGCAAGGATATGAGTGGAGTAGACCGTACTAAGGTACGGAGAGGATTGGGCACGGAGTATCAAACTTAATGTCGAAGTTTGGCAAGGATATGTGTGGAGTAGACCGTTATAAGGTACGGGAGGGATTGGGCATGGAGCACCAAACTTAATGTCGAAGTTTGGCAAGGATATGTGTGGAGTAGACCGTACTAAGGTACGGGAGGGATTGGGCATGGAGTATCAAACTTAATGTCGAAGTTTGGCAAGGATATGTGTGGAGTAGACCGTACTAAGGTACGGAGAGGATTGGACACGGAGTACCAAACTTAATGTCGAAGTTTGGCAAGGATATGTGTGGAGTAGACCGTACTAAGGTACGGAGAGGATTGGGCACGGAGTACCAAACTTAATGTCGAAGTTTGGCAAGGATATGTGTGGAGTAGATCGTACTAAGGTACGGAGAGGATTGGGCACGGAGTACCAAACTTAATGTCGAAGTTTGGCAAGGATATGAGTGGAGTAGACCGTACTAAGGTACGGAGAGGATTGGACACGGAGTACCAAACTTAATGTCGAAGTTTGGCAAGGATATGTGTGGAGTAGACCGTACTAAGGTACGGGAGGGATTGGGCACGGAGTACCAAACTTAATGTCGAAGTTCAGCAAGGATATGAGTGGAGTAGACCGTACTAAGGTACGGAGAGGATTGGGCACGGAGTACCAAACTTAATGTCGAAGTTCAGCAAGGATATGTGTGGAGTAGACCGTACTAAGGTACGGAGAGTATTGGGCACGGAGTACCAAACTTAATGTCGAAGTTCAGCAAGGATATGTGTGGAGTAGACCGTACTAAGGTACGGAGAGTATTGGGCACGGAGTACCAAACTTAATGTCGAAGTTCAGCAAGGATATGTGTGGAGTAGACCGTACTAAGGTACGGAGAGTATTGGGCATGGAGTACCAAACTTAATGTCGAAGTTTGGCAAGGATATGAGTGAAGTAGACCGTACTAAGGTACGGGAGGGATTGGGCATGGAGTACCAAACTTAATGTCGAAGTTCAGCAAGGATATGTGTGAAGTAGACCGTACTAAGGTACGGGAGGGATTGGGCATGGAGTACCAAACTTAATGTCGAAGTTTGGCAAGGATATGTGTGGAGTAGACCGTACTAAGGTACGGGAGGGATTGGGCACGGAGTACCAAACTTAATGTCGAAGTTTGGCAAGGATATGTGTGGAGTAGACCGTACTAAGGTACGGGAGGGATTGGGCATGGAGTACCAAACTTAATGTCGAAGTTTGGCAAGGATATGTGTGGAGTAGACCGTACTAAGGTACGGGAGGGATTGGGCACGGAGTACCAAACTTAATGTCGAAGTTTGGCAAGGATATGAGTGGAGTGGACCGTACTAAGGTACGGGAGGGATTGGGCACGGAGTACCAAACTTAATGTCGAAGTTTGGCAAGGATATGTGTGGAGTAGACCGTACTAAGGTACGGGAGGGATTGGGCACGGAGTACCAAACTTAATGTCGAAGTTTGGCAAGGATATGTGTGGAGTAGACCGTACTAAGGTACGGGAGGGATTGGGCATGGAGTACCAAACTTAATGTCGAAGTTTGGCAAGGATATGTGTGGAGTAGACCGCACTAAGGTACGGAGAGGATTGGGCACGGAGTACCAAACTTAATGTCGAAGTTTGGCAAGGATATGTGTGGAGTAGACCGTACTAAGGTACGGGAGGGATTGGGCCTTGAGTACCAAACTTAATGTCGAAGTTTGGCAAGGATATGTGTGGAGTAGACCGTACTAAGGTACGGGAGGGATTGGGCATGGAGTACCAAACTTAATGTCGAAGTTTGGCAAGGATATGTGTGGAGTAGACCGCACTAAGGTACGGAGAGGATTGGGCATGGAGTACCAAACTTAATGTCGAAGTTTGGCAAGGATATGTGTGGAGTAGACCGCACTAAGGTACGGGAGGGATTGGGCATGGAGTACCAAACTTAATGTCGAAGTTTGGCAAGGATATGAGTGGAGTAGACCGCACTAAGGTACGGAGAGGATTGGGCATGGAGTACCAAACTAAATTCGAAGTTTGGCAAGGATATGTGTGGAGTAGACCGCACTAAGGTACGGAGAGGATTGGGCATGGAGTACCAAACTTAATGTCGAAGTTTGGCAAGGATATGTGTGGAGTAGACCGTACTAAGGTACGGAGAGGATTGGACACGGAGTACCAAACTTAATGTCGAAGTTTGTCAAGGATATGTGTGGAGTAGACCGTACTAAGGTACGGAGAGGATTGGGCACGGAGTACCAAACTTAATGTCGAAGTTTGGCAAGGTTATGAGTGGAGTAGACCGTACTAAGGTACGGAGAGGATTGGGCATGGAGTACCAAACTTAATGTCGAAGTTTGGCAAGGATATGTGTGGAGTAGACCGTACTAAGGTACAGAGGGATTGGGCATGGAGTACCAAACTTAATGTCGAAGTTTGGCAAGGATATGTGTGGAGTAGACCGCACTAAGGTACGGAGAGGATTGGGCATGGAGTACCAAACTTAATGTCGAAGTTTGGCAAGGATATGAGTGGAGTAGACCGTACTAAGGTATGGAGAGGATTGGGCAAGCAGTACCAAACTTAATGTCGAAGTTTGGCAAGGATATGAGTGGAACAGACCGTACTAAGGTACGGAGAGGATTGGACACGGAGTACCAAACTTAATGTCGAAGTTTGTCAAGGATATGAGTGGAGTAGACCGTACTAAGGTACGGAGAGGATTGGACACGGAGTACCAAACTTAATGTCGAAGTTTGTCAAGGATATGAGTGGAGTAGACCGCACTAAGGTACGGAGAGGATTGGGCACGGAGTACCGAACTTAATGTCGAAGTTTGGCAAGGATATGAGTGGAGTAGACCGTACTAAGGTACGGAGAGGGATTGGGCAAGCAGTACCAAACTTAATGTCGAAGTTCAGCAAGGATATGAGTGGAGTAGACCGTACTAAGGTACGGAGAGGATTGGGCATGGAGTACCAAACTTAATGTCGAAGTTTGGCAAGGATATGTGTGGAGTAGGCCGTACTAAGGTATGGAGAGGATTGGGCAAGCAGTACCAAACTTAATGTCGAAGTTTGTCAAGGATATGTGTGGAGTAGACCGTACTATGGTACGGAGAGGGATTGGGCATGAAGTACCAAACTTAATGTCGAAGTTTGGCAAGGATATGTGTGGAGTAGACCGTACTAAGGTACGGAGAGGGATTGGGCATGGAGTACCAAACTTAATGTCAAGGTTCGGCAAGGATATGTGTGGAGTAGACCGTACTAAGGTACGGAGAGGATTGGGCACGGAGTACCAAACTTAATGTCGAAGTTTGGCAAGGATATGAGTGGAGTAGACCGTACTAAGGTACGGAGAGGATTGGGCACGGAGTACCAAACTTAATGTCGAAGTTTGGCAAGGATATGAGTGGAGTAGACCGTACTAAGGTACGGGAGGGATTGGGCATGGAGTACCAAACTTAATGTCGAGGTTCGGCAAGGATATGTGTGGAGTAGACCGTACTAAGGTACGGAGAGGATTGGGCATGGAGTACCAAACTTAATGTCGAGGTTCGGCAAGGATATGTGTGGAGTAGACCGTACTAAGGTACGGAGAGGATTGGGCACGGAGTACCAAACTTAATGTCGAAGTTTGGCAAGGATATGAGTGGAGTAGACCGTACTAAGGTACGGAGAGTATTGGGCACGGAGTACCAAACTTAATGTCGAAGTTTGGCAAGGATATGAGTGGAGTAGACCGTACTAAGGTACGGAGAGGGATTGGGCATGGAGTACCAAACTTAATGTCGAGGTTCGGCAAGGATATGTGTGGAGTAGACCGTACTAAGGTACGGAGAGGATTGGGCACGGAGTACCAAACTTAATGTCGAAGTTTGGCAAGGATATGAGTGGAGTAGACCGTACTAAGGTACGGAGAGTATTGGGCACGGAGTACCAAACTTAATGTCGAAGTTTGGCAAGGATATGAGTGGAGTAGACCGTACTAAGGTACGGAGAGTATTGGGCACGGAGTACCAAACTTAATGTCGAAGTTTGGCAAGGATATGAGTGGAGTAGACCGCACTAAGGTACGGAGAGGATTGGGCACGGAGTACCAAACTTAATGTCGAAGTTTGGCAAGGATATGTGTGGAGTAGACCGTACTAAGGTACGGAGAGGGATTGGGCATGGAGTACCAAACTTAATGTCGAGGTTCGGCAAGGATATGTGTGGAGTAGACCGTACTAAGGTACGGAGAGGATTGGGCACGGAGTACCAAACTTAATGTCGAAGTTTGGCAAGGATATGAGTGGAGTAGACCGTACTAAGGTACGGAGAGTATTGGGCACGGAGTACCAAACTTAATGTCGAAGTTTGGCAAGGATATGAGTGGAGTAGACCGTACTAAGGTACGGAGAGTATTGGGCACGGAGTACCAAACTTAATGTCGAAGTTTGGCAAGGATATGAGTGGAGTAGGCCGCACTAAGGTACGGAGAGGTTTGGGCACGGAGTACCAAGCTTAATGTCCAAGTTTGGCAAGGATATGAGTGGAGTAGACCGTACTAAGGTACGGAGAGTATTGGGCACGGAGTACCAAACTTAATGTCGAAGTTTGGCAAGGATATGAGTGGAGTAGACCGTACTAAGGTACGGAGAGTATTGGGCACGGAGTACCAAACTTAATGTCGAAGTTTGGCAAGGATATGAGTGGAGTAGACCGCACTAAGGTACGGAGAGGATTGGGCACGGAGTACCAAGCTTAATGTCCAAGTTTGGCAAGGATATGAGTGGAGTAGGCCGCACTAAGGTACGGAGAGGATTGGGGACGGAGTATCAAGCTTAATGTCGAAGTTTGGCAAGGATATGTGTGGAGTAGACCGTACTAAGGTACGGAGAGGTTTGGACACGGAGTACCAAACTTAATGTCGAAGTTCAGCAAGGATATGAGTGGAGTGGACCGTACTAAGGTACGGGAGGGATTGGGCACGGAGTACCAAACTTAATGTCGAAGTTTGGCAAGGATATGAGTGGAGTGGACCGTACTAAGGTACGGGAGGGATTGGGCACGGAGTACCAAACTTAATTTCGAAGTTTGGCAAGGATATGAGTGGAGTGGACCGTACTAAGGTACGGAGAGGATTGGGCACGGAGTACCAAACTTAATGTCGAAGTTTGGCAAGGATATGAGTGGAGTGGACCGTACTAAGGTACGGGAGGGATTGGACACGGAGTACCAAACTTAATGTCGAAGTTTGGCAAGGATATGTGTGGAGTAGACCGTACTAAGTTACGGAGAGGATTGGACACGGAGTACCAAACTTAATGTCGAAGTTTGGCAAGGATATGAGTGGAGTAGACCGTACTAAGGTACGGAGAGGATTGGGCATGGAGTACCAAACTTAATGTCGAAGTTTGGCAAGGATATGAGTGGAGTGGACCGCACTATGGTACGGAGAGGATTGGGCACGGAGTACCAAACTTAATGTCGAAGTTTGGCAAGGATATGAGGGGAGTAGACCGCACTAAGGTACGGAGAGGATTGGGCATGGAGTACCAAACTTAATGTCGAAGTTTGGCAAGGATATGAGTGGAGTAGACCGTACTAAGGTACGGAGAGGGATTGGGCACGGAGTACCAAACTTAATGTCGAGGTTCAGCAAGGCTATGAGTGGAGTAGACCGTACTAAGGTACGGGAGGGATTGAGCATGGAGTACCAAACTTAATGTCGAAGTTCGGTTGGCGTCACTTTCCCGCCAACCTCCCTGCCTTTAACTATTCCTGCAGAAGGATAGAGTGGACAAACTAAAGTACCTAGGTGTAAAGCTGGACAAGGGCCTAACTTTTGGGGGTCACATCCAGGAGGTGGCTCATCGGGCATGCGGAGCTTCGGCTTCGTTATACCCCATGATGCGCTCAGGGATGCCGACACCCCTTAAGTTGCGCCTTTTTCAGGCTTTAACAGTTAAGGATTCTTCTCTGTAAGTGCACCACAATTCTTTTTTCACCGCTTTTTAAAGGTTTTCCCTTGCGATGTTTCAGCGAAAAACTGGCGTTAGACTCTGCCATTATACATATAATAAGTACACGCACGATAAACGATCAATAAAATAATTTAGCTCTTGCACTCGGCATAGCACACCGTCGAATGGCGATATATGACTAATCCAGTTCAAAACAAGGTCAGTGATAAAAGTCATATAAACAAATATGTCACCACTACCGCTAAATCACGTGTTATCGTGCCATGTGCTTGAGAGCAAAGGAACCTCCTGTTTACTTCGCTTAAGGATTAACATGCATTTCAGAAAAATCAACTCTGTTGCATAATATATTTAATTCAAACAGTTACGAAAATATAAATTTGACAATTCTCTTCCAACATATAAAGATATATCACCATGTTAAATAACGAACTAATTTTTACCGCACAACAATCTGCACCACAGCAGCAGCCAATGAGATGTGATAAGGTCACGTAACCTTTAAGAGATACGGGGCAAGCTTGCGTGAAACAAGGATTAGACGGTAGCAAAAGAGACAATGAGATTCCGCTGTCTCAGTTTAGTGTATCGCTTATGACAGAGGAAGACAGCCTCGAGATTTGTGACGTATTTCAGTCGGGAGCGAGGCCTACACTGTATGTGACGTCAGGCAAGAGCCATGCAGTACCAAGTTGCCTATATAAATGGCGCTGTGAGTACAGAATCTGAGGGTTGAGTCAGGTGTAGACACTCCATTACAACAATGTAGCTGCCACGTATCAAATGCAACTGTTAAATTTACAGTGTGACGATTTACTGAGCGACAAATATACACACAAGAGAGACTTGGCTGGCTTTTACAAGAATGTCCCCCAAACCAGATTTCCAAAGTTTTATTTACTTGCCGCACGGACATTGTATATGTCAGGCTCGACATATGTGTGCGATAAATTTGTTTTTTCTGTTATGAAATTAGCTAAGTCCAAACCCGGAAGTATCTTGTCGTATCACAATCTAATATGCAGCCTTCGATTAGAAATTTCCCAAACATTACGTCGTGACATTGATAAACTAGTTAAAGAAATATGAAGCAGAAAGTGTTGGAAAATGACCACGTAATTCTGTTCTGAATGGGTCTCCTCTAATTTGCAGAGAAAATTACTTTTTTATTTACTTTATAACATGCCTGACCTTCAGACAGAGGCGGCTGGTGGCTCTGAAAATTGGTGGTTCACAAAGTTATCCATGCAACTTAAGTTTTCAAAGTAACAAAATTTCTTTAAGCCTGTCACTGATCTACACACAAGTTAACGGTAATTCACAGCATATAACACAACATTCATATTTCGTAAACACTCTAGAATATTTATCGTACACATCGTTGTTAAAGTTCCTGTTAAAACATCTTGTTTTTGTTTTGACTATCCTTGTGATTTTTAGTTTCGGCGTGGGTCTTCCAAGTCGCTTAAGTTCAGTTTTTTTTCTAAGGTCATGTTTGAAAAAGGATGTGCTAAAAGACACTTTATGGAATTCATTGTTTCTTCTTATAACACAAGTTACCTGTATTTATATAAGTATTTCTGATGCACTACTCAAAACACGGCAGAGCTAACAAAACACGGCACAAATCATGTTGCTATGTACTCGTAGATTACATTTAACATAGGCGCAATAGATGCCGCTGCTGTGATGAAAGAACGAGCAGGTTAGGCATCCACTATTCTCTGGCAGCTAGGTTAACCAACCACATGCAGCCATACGCCCCGCATCGTCCCCCTACTTGCCTCGGTAAATCCTAGGTTCGTCCTGCCCTATACCTCCCTATTGTATGCCAGTGGTGTGCATCTGGGAGTGAACGACTTGGCACCTGCAAACAGTACAGCGCGCTCAGGTCCCCTGCATTAGACAAGGTCGAAATGAACTCCAAATGGAACATGTCATTACATTAAAGGGAGACCCAGCATTTTGGTTGTAGCGCAAACATGCTACCCCCTTCAGAAGCCGCCCCTGCCTTCAGATAAATTATGAATTGAAGTTTTATATATTTTCTCACAGCACAGGGTCAAAATGTAATAGTTTATAAACTATGGCCAATTGTGTAATCAAAGCAGTCAGCATTAATTTTATAACACCCAAGATGTAAGTTGTACATATTGTAACTTTTTGGGCTCGTTTAATTAAAAATCCAATTGCACAAACTCAAAATCTTCTTTATTTTCACCGAATTACAGTTGGAACACTTGCCGATTACACAGAATTACGTAATGTATACAATTGCAATTCGTCAGTTCGTCTGTCACAGGTCCACTCTACATTCCAATTACGTACAACTCCTCTGATGCACGTTCACAGTCTTGCGGTCCGTTAACTCACTCGGCGCTCCTCACAGCTGCTCGCCAAGAATTACACTGACAGAACTGCAGCCCCTTTTAATAGGAATATCGCTGTTTCTGGAAGTCTCGTGTTTCAGTGAATCACCCTGAATGTTCCAGACGGCAGGGGGAGGGGAAACAGACGGCCAGTGATGTTTTTCCAGCCATCCCTTCGTTAGCGCTATAAGAGAAATGGTTAGGCGTGGCCCAATGCCTCTCGGCCCTCACCTAGCCGCCAGTTGGTCGCGCCTTTCGATAATTGGGTGACATTATTAGCACCCGATATGTTTCCTGTCTTTCCTACGCTTTCGGAACCCCAACACATCAACCTATTTCCTTCCTCTTGAGCTGCAGAAATCAGCGCGGTGACGTCACACGCTAAACTGCCTTTCATTCGGCAGCATATTTGGCGGTTAGAGGTGATAGAGCTGACGTCACACCATCACTGTCTTCCCCTGCTTTACGAGTAGCGTGATCTCACATCCGCTTTAACATTACATGTTTATTTGTCAATGTTTCGGCTTGACTCTTGAAATAAAATATCAATTTCTCTATGTTTGTTACCGCTTGTACGTAGATCACAACAATAGTGAGCTTCTTTTGTCTGAATTTAGTGTATTGCTTACGAGTAGCGTGATCTCATTTCACCTTTAACTTTAGAAGTTCATTTGTCTATGTTCCGGCTTGACTCTCGAAATAAACCATCAATTTCTCTGTTTGTTACAGCTTGTGCGTGGGTCATAACAGCAGTGAGCTTCTGTTGTCTCAGTTTAGTGCATTACTTACAAGTAGCGTGATCTCACATCCGCTTTAACATTAGAAGTTCACTTGCCAATGTTTCGGTTTGCCTCTCGAGATAAAGCATTAATTTCTCTATGTTTGTTACTACTTGTACGTGGGTCATAACAGCAGTGAGCTTCTGTTGTTTCAGTTTAGCGAATCACTTACCTCACATCCGCTTTAACGTTTGAAGTTCATTTGGCAATGTTCGGGCTTGACTCTTGAAATAAAACATCAATTTCGCTATGTTTGTTACTGCTTGTACGTGGGTCATGATAGCAGTGAGCTTCTGTTGTCTCAATTTAGCGAATCACTTACATCACATCCGCTTTAACATTTGAAGTTCATTTGTCAATGTTTCGGTTTGACTCTCGAAATAAAACATCAATTTCTCTATGTTTCTTACTGATTGTACGTGGGTCATAACAACAGTGAGCTTCTGCTGTCTCAGTTTAGCGTATCGCTTACTAGTAGTGTGATCTCACATCCGCTTTAACATTAGAAGTTCATTTGTTAATGTTTCGGCTTGACTCTCGAAATAAAACATCAATTCCTCTATGTTTGTCGCTGCTTGTACGTGGATCATAATCACAGCTGGTTCATCAACACTGTAGAATCTTAATACTCTTCATTTTCAGTTTCAGTAACACTGTATGATGCAATAATGTCTCCCTCTGTAATCGGTTTATAACCTCCGACATTGTTAGTGTCTTCTTCGTCAACATCGGAACAGCAATCGATATTTTTAATAATGTGTATAAAGTCTTTTTTCAATCTTGTTTTCTGGCATGTCAAACCCACTATTTACATTTTAGTTAGGCTTATGTTGATTGTTGGTCACTTTAAGGAAATCTTCTCTGAGCCACCTCGGTTGGGTCGGTTTCGTTGTGATTCTCATAGGAGAAAACATATGGCAGCCCGCGGTTGTGAACCGAGAGTTGGAAAGAAACTTGTGATTCTCTGTCGTTCAGCTTTCTGCATTTGCTAGCCCCACGTGTTTCTTAACCTCATCCGTTCCTCCTAAGGATGGTGAGCACTAAAGATCTGCTATGGTTTGAGGTATCCGCTCCGTTCTATTTTCTATGCAAGGCTTGACGCTTCCGGATGATACGTTTAGTAATTGTTTAGAAGGTAAAATTCGAATATTCAATGCCATAGCAGGAGTTTGAACTTCGATTGTTCGGCTTGACGTTCAAATGTTGCAATCGAGTGAACTACCATGGCAACACGAAATTAAATTTTTGACCGACACGCATTTTCCTCGGTAAACCACAGTTGCAATAAATATTAAAATGCCTTCACAACTCGATTCGAGTGGTCCTAAAGTACTGCTTCAAAAGGATTGTTCCACTTCAACAACGATGTTACGTGTCCGGTATGTACCTGTACTTGTTAATGTCAAGAGGTTTACTTGGGTTTACCAGAGTCCAAATACCTGGTTCTTCAGGTTGGGCAAGGGTCAACAGCTCCGACTATAAAACAATGGTTCATTGGAGAGATAAGTGACGTCACAACAATATATTTGTCGGATAGAACTTTGGTGTTGCGTTTGTTTGCTTGTTTTTAGCGTACGTCCACCAACTCATTGGACGACGACTGAAATGATACGCAAATGAGTGCAGGGTACATAGAGCTTAGTGTTTCCAGTCATTCATCTTTCAGGATAAGAGAAAACCTCCAACGTTAAGTCATATCGGACGATGAATGAAATGATGTTCAAATGAGTACAGGGTACATAGAGCTTAGAGTTACCAGACATTCATCTTTCAGGATAAGAGAAAACCTCCAACGTTAAGTCATATCGGACGATGAATGACATGATGTTCAAATGAGTACAGGGTACATAGAGCTTAGAGTTACCAGACATTCATCTTTCAGGATAAGAGAAAACCTCCAACGTTAAGTCATATCGGACCATGAATGAAATGATGTTCAAATAAGTACAGGGTACATAGAGCTTAGAGTTACCAGACATTCATCTTTCAGGATAAGAGAAAACCTCCAACGTTAAGTCATATCGGACGATGAATGAAATGATGTACAAATGAGTGCAGGGTACATAGAGCTTAGAGTTACCAGACATTCATCTTTCAGGATAAGAGAAAACCTCCAACGTTAAGTCATATCGAACGATGAATGAAATGATGTTCAAATGAGTACAGGGTACATAGAGCTTAGAGTTACTAGACATTCATCTTTCAGGATAAGAGAAAACCTCCAACGTTAAGTTATATCGGACGATGAATGAAATGATGTTCAAATGAGTACAGGTTACATAGAGCTAAGAGTTACTAGACATTCATGTTTCAGGATAAGAGAAAACCTCCAACGTTAAGCTATATTGGGCAAGGAATGAAATGATGTTCAAATGACTACGGGGTAAATAGAGCTTAGAGTTACCAGACATTCATCTTTCAGGATAAGAGAAAACCTCCAACGTTAAGTCATATCGGACGATGAATGAAATGATGTTCAAATGAGTACAGGGTACATAGAGCTTAGAGTTACCAGACATTCATCTTTCAGGATAAGAGAAAACCTCCAACGTTAAGTCATATCGGACCATGAATGAAATGATGTTCAAATAAGTACAGGGTACATAGAGCTTAGAGTTACCAGACATTCATCTTTCAGGATAAGAGAAAACCTCCAACGTTAAGTCATATCGGACGATGAATGAAATGATGTACAAATGAGTACAGGGTAAATAGAGCTTAGAGTTACCAGACATTCATCTTTCAGGATAAGAGAAAACCTCCAACGTTAAGTCATATCGGACGATGAATGAAATGATGTTCAAATAAGTACAGGGTACATAGAGCTTAGAGTTACCAGACATTCATCTTTCAGGATAAGAGAAAACCTCCAACGTTAAGTCATATCGGACGATGAATGAAATGATGTTCAAATAAGTACAGGGTACATAGAGCTTAGAGTTACCTGACATTCATCTTTCAGGATAAGAGAAAACCTCCAACGTTAAGTCATATCGGACGATGAATGAAATGATGTTCAAATAAGTACAGGGTGCATAGAGCTTAGAGTTACCTGACATTCATCTTTCAGGATAAGAGAAATCTCCAACGTTAAGTCATATCGGACGATGAATGAAATGATGTTCAAATAAGTACAGGGTACATAGAGCTTAGAGTTACCAGACATTCATCTTTCAGGATAAGAGAAAACCTCCAACGTCAAGTCATATCGGACGATGAACGAAATGATGTTCAAATAAGTACAGGGTACATAGAGCTTAGAGTTACCTGACATTCATCTTTCAGGATAAGAGAAAACCTCCAACGTTAAGTCATATCGGACGATGAATGAAATGATGTTCAAATAAGTACAGGGTACATAGAGCTTAGAGTTACCAGACATTCATCTTTCAGGATAAGCAAAAGAGTAGGGAAATATTTTATACAGGTAACTCACACTGACCGAGATACCAAATGTGGTATTAGATTACGCAATTGTTGCACATATAAGAATCTACTGCAACAATTGACGTATTCTATTGGTTAGGTTATCTTCTTATATTGATCCTTTAATATGAATATAGATGAAGTAAAGGAATGCTGAACCATGCTTAGTTTAACGTCATCGTGACGTTCGTTTAAAATGGATTGTAATATTTATTACCAATAAAGAGAAGGACCAGAAGCGGGTTAACAAACAGCAAATCCCTTGAATGGCATTTTACTTAAATGCTGCAGAGGTATTACAAATAGCAGCGTCTTTTGTTTCTACAGCCCCGCTCTTTTTTTTTCTCCCTAGCATTACTTAATATATAATGCAGAGCCTAGTAAAATGGGCGCTTTGAAAGCGTGTTATATTTTGGATGTATTTGAAATGGCTCCCCAATATTTTTGTTGCCCCGTTGGTTACGTTGCCCAGCTGCTCACTTCTCAGGTTTGTATTTTCTTTTCATCTTTATTTCCTATTGTCCCAAGCTCACCGTGAAACAATAACAATGTTCTACCCACGATATCCTTTTAGGGTAGTATTCATGCTCCAATTTCAGGTCTTTCACGTTGTAAATGCGTTTACGTTCGTTTGGATTACAAACATATAAACAGGTGCACGTGAAGCTACTGTAGAATATCGGATATCTTACATTCACGTGTCTGCATCCATTCTTCGGCAAATAATTGCTTCGTTGTTCCTTCCATCTACTATAAAAGAAAAATTATATATACAGATAATATTTATCCTGAAGTAGATAGAGCAATAAGCGTTTGTGTAAGAGTAAGGAAAGTCATGTATACATCATATAAGCACCAGCTGATTAAAACATTTGATTATCACTTAAAGTCTTCTGTATTCGCTTGTAACTACAATAAGATAATGTTTATCTTGAAGTAGATAGAGCAATAAGTGTTTGTACAAGAGTAGAGAAAGTCATGTATACATCACACAACAACCAGCTGCTTAAAACATCTGACTAGCACTTAAAGTCTACTGTATTCTCTTGAAACTACAATAAGATAATGTTTATCTTGAAGTAGATAGAGCAATAAGTGTTTGTACAAGAGTAGAGAAAGTCATGTATACATCACATAACGACCAGCTATTTAAATCATTTGACTATCACTTAAAGTCTACTGTATTCCCTTGTAACTAAAATAAGATAATGTTTATCTTGAAGTAGATAGAGCAATAAGTGTTTGTACAGGAGTAGAGAAAGTCGTGTATACATCACATAACGACCAGCTGTTTAAAACATTTGACTATCACTTAAAGGCTACTGTATTCCCTTGTAACTACAATAAGATAATGTTTATCTTCAAGTAGATAGAACAATAAGTGTTTGTACAAGAGTAGAGAAAGTCATGTATACATCACATAACGACCAGCTGATTAAAACATTTGACTATCACTTTAAGTTTACTGTGTTCCCTTGTAACTACAATAAGATAATGTTTATCTTGAAGTAGATAGAGCAATAAGTGGTTGTACAAGAGTAGAGAAAGTCATGTATACATCACATAACGACCAGCTGTTTAAAACATTTGACTATCACCTCAAGTCTACTGTATTCCCTTGTAACTACAATAAGATAATGTTTATCTTGAAGTAGATAGAGCAATAAGTGTCTGTACAAGAGTATAGAAAATCATGTATACACCACATGACGACCAGCTGTTTAAAACATTTGACTATCACTTAAAGGCTACTGTATTCCCTTGTAACTACAATAAGATAATGTTTATCTTCAAGTAGATAGAACAATAAGTGTTTGTACAAGAGTAGAGAAAGTCATGTATACATCACATAACGACCAGCTGATTAAAACATTTGACTATCACTTTAAGTTTACTGTGTTCCCTTGTAACTACAATAAGATAATGTTTATCTTGAAGTAGATAGAGCAATAAGTGGTTGTACAAGAGTAGAGAAAGTCATGTATACATCACATAACGACCAGCTGTTTAAAACATTTGACTATCACCTCAAGTCTACTGTATTCCCTTGTAACTACAATAAGATAATGTTTATCTTGAAGTAGATAGAGCAATAAGTGTTTGTACAAGAGTATAGAAAATCATGTATACACCATATGACGACCAGCTGTTTAAAACATTTGACTATCACTTAAAGTCTACTGTATTCCCTTGTAACTACAATAAGATAATGTTTATCTTGAAGTAGATAGAGCAATAAGTGTTTGTACAAGAGTATAGAAAATCATGTATACATCACATAACGACCAGCTATTTAAAACATATGACTATCACTTAAAGTCTACTGTATTCCCTTGTAACTACAATAAGTTAATGTTTATCTTGAAGTAGATAGAGCAATAAGTGTTCGTACAAGAGTAGAGAAGGTCGTGTATACATCACATAACGACCAGCTGTTTAATACATTTGATTGTCACTTTAAAGTCTACTGTATTCTCTTGTAATTACAATAAGATAATGTTTATCTTGTTTGACGTTAAATAATTTTTTTTATTGTGTAAGTTGTAGAGTATCAAAATGTAATTTAAGTTGTATGGACCACGTTCTGCAGAGACATTTAGGATTTTAAAAACGTTTCTGTGTATGTGAGAAGAACTGTGTGATGGTCGTCACCGCGAGAAAGTGCCTGGCTCACACAAAAGCGCCCCGCAATAATGACCACTTCAGGCGGCCGGACAAGTCGAGAGGCGAGGGAAGAAGAAGGGTTAACGTTTACAAGCAATATCCACTCTCTCCCCCTTACATCTCGGAAAGGACCTCTTCCTTGCATAATGTCCCATCCTCTTGACAGAGTTCAATCACAGTCATTCGTCAACAATAAAGTAAATGTTAATAATTCGGTAAATTTGTTTTAAATTTGTTGTTTCAACTCCAGATGATCTATGATATTTCCTCTACCTCATTAATGTCTCTTCATACAGACTGGCTCACTGACGTATAATTACAAGAAATATAATCTAGTAATAATGAATAACTTATGCTCTATAACCTGATATAAAATTTAAAGGATTTATTATCACCTCTTAAAGTTTTTTATATCTATTTCTACCGCTTGTATTTGAATTTTGTTATACACTGCCGGAAATTTCAGTACTTTTCATATTTGTTCTTTCATATATCTTTAAGTCCTTTGCTTTATTTTCTTCAGCTTTATTCTATCTATGTGAACTTTAAAAATCCTAAATATTGTGACTTTGAAGTTTCGTAGAATTAAAACTCTTGTTTGAAAAATTTCTTAATGATTTTTATTACAAGTTAAAACAGACTTTGTACTAGGCTCTAAATTTGACGTGTCATAGAAACAGTATTCTCTCGTAGCTTCACCACACGTAAACAAACAAAAAATGCAGTTGCGGTATACTTCAAAAGTCCACTACACAGCTGTACACACATAACAGTTCTCAAGTCGCAACTGAAGTCGCTTTGACAGCCACGGCGCTTTTATATCTTCAGTCACTGTTTCTAGAAATTAGTGGAACGCATGGTAACAATCGAGGCGGCATGAGAAAAGACGAAACTGTCTGTCTCTTGTCTTTTCCCGCCTCTTTCGCTCTCTCTGTCTCTCTCGGCGTTCGCCTGCGCACGGGCTGACAGCAGCAAAAACATGCCTATTAACAATATTGTCCTGGTTTGCCTAAGTTCATCTGAACTTGAGTTTAAGACCTTTCTTTGGCAAATCTTTCCATTTCTGCAGTGTTAAATTGTAACTTCCTATTTCAGTATCGTTACACTTTAGAATGTAATGCTAGGTAGACCACAATTATTACATTTGCACATCTCTCCCCTCCTTTTCTCCACTTTAAGCCACTCAAAAATCATCAAACCTGCCTTGTCGGTGCATATCTCAATTGCTTTCTCTGTTACATACGTCGATGTATTTTGCGCTCTCTTATTCTAGTTTTAAATATCTATAGATAATATATAATCGAAATTATTTTCAATAAAGCTGATTACAATTTCTTGATTTTCCGTATTTTTCTCTAATTTCTTTACAAGAGGAGCTGAACTAAAATCCAGCATCAGGATTAAGCGTGCTCCTCTCGGAGGAAATGGCCAATGCCTCCTTAATTCTCCGCTCCCATTAACTGTTGCGTCGTCTCCCGAAAATTGGCTCTATGGTCGTTATCAAAACAATGCTCTGGCAGTCCAAACTTCTCAACCTCCTGAAAACAGGCCTTAAAATTGAAATCCGTCAGCTTAAGAAGCACAGATCAATACAGTTTGATAATCAAGTTCAGTAGTTACGTTTCTTTGACTCAATTTTCTATACTCACGTCATCTCCCGACCTGGCATTTAATTTACTGAAAACAGTCATTTGTTCCGAGGTGCGAGAATTGGTGGTGTTTTGTCTTTGTTAATATGTGTGTTATATTTATTTGTGGTTATAACATTTATTAAAATATCCTAATGATGGGAGAGATGTACGCTCCCGAAATGTCGATTCCTTATCGTCTTACCATCTGACTTGTTTATCCCGAGAAGGTCTCGAACATATTCGTCGCTAGGAAAGCTTCAGGTCTTATTCTAAGAAGTTCAAATGTCTAATATGAAGCTAATTTTAACCACCTCTATTCCTTCTTTCCTCCCTTCCTTCCTTCCTTCCTTCCTTCCTTCTTTCCTCACTTCCTTCCTTCCTCCTACCATTCTTCTTTCCTTCCCTCCTTCCTTCCCTCCTTCCTTCCCTCCTTCCTTCATAGCTGCCTTCCTTCCCTCCTTCCTTCCTACCTTCCCTCCTTCCCTGCTTCCTTCCTTCTAACTTACTTCCTCCCATCCTTCCTTCCTACATTCCTTCCCCCCTTCCTTCCTTCCTTCCTTCCCTCCTTCCTACCTTCCTACCTTCCTTCACTACTTCCCTCCTTCACTGCTTCCTTCCTTCCCTGCTTCCTTCCTTCCCTGCTTCCTTCCTTCCTTCCCTGCTTCCTTCCTTCCCTGCTTCTTTCCTACCTTACTTCCTTCCATTATTCCTTCCTTCCCCCTTCCTTCCTTCGTTCCTTCCCCCTTCCTTCCTTCCTTCCCCCTTCCTTCCTTCCTTCGTTCCTTCGTTCCTTCACTACTTC